>CAXHSM010000845.1:0-77000 GCA_964019185.1 Maratus speculifer
TCGGCATGTAAACCGAATATTCGGTTTCGGTTGAATACTTTTAAGTATTCGACCGAATTTTTAAAATAGTTTATGAAAAATACTAGGTAAAGTATTACTCTAAAAATACATGATGGCTAGTGCTCATTTAATGTCATTTATTTTAATAGTATGCTTCAGTTATAACATAAGTGATAATTTATTAAATCATACATTATTATCTGTAATTGAAATTTAATATAGGCTAGTCTTAATATCTTGAATGATTTGTTTAGGTGCTATATTAAGTTTATCTATTTGTATGTTTTTAGAAGGTGAACAAGTGAATAGGGAGTGAGTAAAATATGTGACATATTTTCCTTGCATTAGCATTTATATCAATAATTGCCCTTTCAGACCCTAATCCTTCATTCACAACTAGCTGTAAATTGTGTAAAAAAGCAGGAATTACTATCTATATTCATATTATTTGCACCTTTGACAGTGTTTGGATCGCTATCACGTATCAAAAGATGCAATTTTTCAAAAGTATTCCATTCATCATTCAGTTCTTTCAAGATCTGGCATATATTTTCACCAGTGTGACTTCCTGGAAAATATTTTGCACTGAGAACTGCATCTTTTAATTGAAAATTATCACTTATCCAGTGACCAGTTAGACTGATGAATTTATTTTTTGTATTCATAAGTGATAAAGTAACAAATAAGTGATGGATTAATGAGTTTGTCAATGGAAAGAAGGCATTAATTTTTTTATGTACTAAATAGATATAAGAATAAAAATATAACTGAATTAAATTTTATTAAAAAAGTAGTATACGCAAAAATATTTATTAAAAAATTTTAAGTGTTCGGTTGCCGAATACCGAATATTTGGTGTACACTTTGACGGAATATTCGGTATTCGGCGAAATTCCTGATTCGGTCAATCAATAATTTATATCCCTTTTTTTTAAATTTCAACTTAGGAATGCTTCTAAAATTCTCTCCTAAAAATGCTAGAATGTAAATATGAATTATTGTATTCTATCATTCTAAGTTATTATCAACCTTATAAGTAATAAACAACCTATACAAACCCTTATAAGTAATATTTGAATAATTTTTTCAAAGATTGTTTACTTTTTGAATATCATTAAACTGATGCGAATAGGTTTTTAAATAGTTTGTTTCTTATGTTTCAAATATACAGTTTTAAAACGTTGAATTAAAAATGTCTAATAAAAAATTTAAAAAGTTTGCTAATTTTATAAATCTTTATTATTATTTTTTTACCTCGGTTACTAATCATTTTTCAGCGTACGATCAGAAATGTGGCTCGACTTATGCATGAAAATTCATTTTTTTTTTCAAAATTTCTTAGGAATTTGTGAATTTTACTTCTACAGTATGTTTCATCGAAATAAAGCCTCCATGAATTTCTACCGTAATCAAAACCACGAGAACGAAACAAACATATTAAGAAAGACTATATGGAAAATGCATACTTACAAGGAATAATTTACTCCCTGCTCCACATGATCAGGAAAAAAATGAATGCATAAAAAAGAGGGGGGGGAGTGTCGTGCCGAAATAAAGCCACTATTGTTAATAGCAGGGTCAATCCATTTCAAGTGGTCCAGAAAATATTTTTTTGGTCGCTCGACCATTTTTAAAAAATCCGAAATTTTTTGTACAACTACCCTAACATGACGAAAGTTCAAAATGACCGTTCTTTTAATTTTACTATTTTTTGTTTGTGCATGGCGGCCATCTTTGTTTCATCGTGTGCAGCGATTTTCTCAGATACTAGGATACACAAAATTGTAAATATCTCGTCTTCTATTTTACCAATTGAAATGGGGTTTGCAGCATTTTGTTCAGAATAAAATAGGCTAAATATACAGTGATAGAAAAATTTTGAAAAATAAATTTTTACAGGTGAAATTTTAGCACAAAACGTACGATTTTTTCCAAAATCTATCCGTTTGCAAGAGGAAAAATTTCATGCAAGAGCAACTGTCAACCTTACGTAATTTTTTCTACAAATAGGTCAAAAGTACGTGTACTCATACACCAAGTCCCAGATCTGGGAGTTAATTTCTCTTTGCGAAAAAAATTCCGAAATTCGTCGAAAATTTCAAAAATCGCACTTTTTAGGCTTTGATATCTCTGGTGGGGCACGAGATAAAAATCTGAAATTTTCGCCTGTGATAGTATTGTGTAGTAGCGTTATGTACAAAAAATTTCAAGAAGGAGATTTGACTACAAGCTGAGATATGACATGGAAAATATGTGAAAACAATACTGTCAAACTATTGTAAACCTACTAATGTAATTGTTCAACAAGACTGTTAAGCTTGCACAATTTTTTCTACAAATAGGTCAAAGGTGTGTGTACTCATACACCAAGTCCCATATCTGGGAAATGATTTCTCTTTCCGAAAAAAATTCCGAAATTCGTCGAAAATTTCAAAAATCGTACTTTTTAGGCTTTGATATCTCTGGTGGAGCACGAGATAAAAATCTGAAATTCTGGCCTTTGATAGTATTATGTAGTAGTGTTATGTACAAAAAATTTCAAGAAGGAGATTTGACTAGAAGCTGAGATATGGTGATTAAAAAATTTTAAGAAATGCTATTCCAAGTACATTAGGAGAAATGAGATTAGTCTCTTTTATTACAATATTTACACAGAAAATATCGTTTGTTGAAAACAGTTAAATAATAAGCGTTTAATTTACAAAATACTGTATATGCTCAACAAAGATCTTAACAAAATTTACGAGAGATGTTATGAGTTCGACCAGTTACTGTTGTCAGTCTATCAGGCTGTTCTTTCTAAAAATTTTATTTGAAGCCCCCCAAGTCTTGTCATCCCTTGTTAGTTTGAATGAAATTTTCTACGTTTAATAATTGAAGCCATGTCAACTCGATCAGTTGCAATTCATTGTCTGTAATTTACTTTTCCTGAAATGTGTTCCGAGTAAAATTGTTGCAATAGCATTTCTAGTAGATTTGTTCATCTGGACAAATAGTGTATTGGCTTAGCATACATTCTGAATTGTTTAAATCACACAGAAGCATTTGAAAAAGATATTTGTAACTAACATTTAACTTTGTACCATAAATAATTAATTTAAAATTTTGGAGGTATGAACAGTTACATAGTATGTTACAATAGTTTGTCAGTATTGTTTTCACATATTGTCCATGTCATATCTCAGCTTGTAGTCAAATCTCCTTCTTGAAATTTTTTGTACATAACACTACTACACAATACTATCAAAGGCCAGAATTTCAGATTTTTATCTCGTGCTCCACCAGATATATCAAAGCCTAAAAAGTGCGATTTTTGAAATCTTAGACGAATTTCGGAATTTTTTTCGCAAAGAGAAATCATTTCCCAGATCTGGGACTTGGTGTATGAGTACACACACTTCTGACCTATTTGTAGAAAAAACTGTGCAAGGTTGACAGTCTTGTTGAACAATTACATAGTAGGTTTATAATAGTTTGGTAGTATTGTTTTCACATATTTTCCATGTCATATCTCAGCTTGTAGTCAAATCTCCTTCTTGAAATTTTTTGTACATAACGCTACTACACAATACTATCACAGGCCAAAATTTCAGATTTTTATCTCGTGCCCCACCAGAGATATCAAAGCCTAAAAAGTGCGATTTTTGAAATTTTTGACGAATTTCGGAATTTTTTTCGCAAAGAGAAATTAACTCCCAGATCTGGGACTTGGTGTATGAGTACACGCACTTTTGACTTATTTGTAGAAAAAATTGTGTAAGGTTGACAGTTTCCCTTGCATGAAAATTTTCCTCTTGCAAACGGATAGATTTTGGAAAAAATCGTAAATTTTGTGCTAAAATTTCCCCTGTAAAGATTTATTTTTCAAAAATTTTCTTACACTGTATATTTAGCCTATTTTATCCTGAACAAAATGCTGCAAACCCCATTTCAATTGGGAAAATAGAAGACGAGATATTTACAATTTTGTGTATCCTAGTATCTGAGAAAATCGCTGCTCACAATGAAACAAAGATGGCCGCCATGCACAAACAAAAAATAGTAGAATTAAAATAACGGTCATTTTGAACTTCCATCATGTTAGGGTTGCTGTACAAAAAATTTCAGATTTTTTAAAAATAGTCGAGCGACCAGTGCTGGACCACTTGAAATGGATTGACCCAGCAATTACATCCGCCATGCTTACATATGATTTGGAATATACGATGCAACATATAAAGCTGTGTTTACACTATGGATTATCAGGTCTACAAGCTCCGCGAGTTCTCCCGGTCCTTGGTTTATGAGGGTCTGCGAGGCACGGTCTCTGTGCTCTAGACCATGGCTTTAAAGTACTATTCCAAGTAAAGACCCAACCAATCAGCGTACTTCATTTGCTTTCATTTTGTTTATTTCATTTTCTACGGCATATTGCGGCCATTTTAAGTTCTTTGTAGTGTGAAATCAGGTAAATATCTTTCATATTTTTAAAAATTTTTATATTGCTATTTTTGAAATGCATGTCACTTATTCATTATTTAAAAATTTCAACTATGATCATAAATTTTTTATTATAACTTCCAAAATCGTTTCCATTGTTCATCAGATTTTTTTATTCGACGAAAACAATAGGAAAAGAAATTTTATTAACTGTTGACTTCAAATATTATTTTATTTAAGAGATTGCTAATTTTGATTTTTAATACTTTCTTCGAATGGGAATCTCGCCTGTTAAATTTCTATTTATAGCATTAGTTTCATGTATGGATATGTTTAAAATAATCTGGGAACAATGAAATATATATATATATATATATATATATATATATTAATTAGTTATTCATCGTTTTATGTAATTTTACATTGTTTCATAATGACAGAGAACCATATATGGGCTTTTTAAATGAATAAATCAATAAATTTATTTTGTTTTGAAAAGTTTGTTCTCCGTTTTTAATCTGATCGTAAAATCACTTGGAATTTTAAAATTCATATAAATTAGTTTTATAAAAACAAATAAACAAACAAAAAAGCTTTTTTTTTCTCTTTAAACTTTTTTGGTATTTTCCTATATTTTTTTCACCGTCATTATTTAGATTTAAAAGAAACAATTAACTCGCTTTTTTCCCCTTGTTATTAAATTATTTATTTAAAAAAATAAAGGCAGAGATTAACTGCAAATATGACATTTAAAATGAAAAAAAAAATACAGTAATATGTTAATGGGAATTTTTAGGAACTAACTATACACCAATAGTAATTTTTAATACTGTATATATCCAAATTATGTGTTGAATCAAAAAGGACTATTTGTTCTGATTTTAAATCTCAACAGAAAATATATATTGATAAATATTTGCATACTGTTGAATGCATGGATAAATTTCATACTGAAGTTACTTGTACTTCCTGGAAATATGTATTGACCACATAGAAATAAAAAATAAATGAAACATCCCACTTTACTCTAGCAACGATTTTTGTTTATTTTCATAAAATAGTGTAAGAAATCATTTGTCAATCATTAAATGAATGCTTTGATATTATATCCTAAAAAGTACTTAATTCACTGGATTTTATGCACATAGGAAGTTTTGTTTGTGTGTATAAATGAATCTATTCTGTTGAAACAGTTATAAACTATGTAAAATTTTTAAATATATTTATATGTGATTACTATCTACCACCAACTGTTGTTAAGTAGCTGAAAATTTTAATTTTCAAATAAAATATTTACTAATTCCCATTGCTGTGTTTCATCCCAAAAGTCATGATCGTAGTTAAATTTGGTAATCGCCTGGCTGCAGGTGCCAAATTGAAGTATTGTTAAGAGTCGTCCCTTCTGATATATTGATTAAAGGCTGAAAAACAAATAAGAATTTTCATAATAGTATTTTATTGATAGGCGAATGTAATTATGTCTGATATAGAAATTATTATGGAAGTTGAGAAATATCCAATTCTGTGGGACAGCCGACTCAAGGAGTTTAAAGACAAGACCAAGCAGAGCATATCATGGATGATGGTTGCTGAAAAACTGAATATGATAGTTATTTATTCATTTTGTCTTTCACTTTAACTTTTATTATGTCATTTGTTGGAAGTGGAATAATAATTCTTATTATACTTGTTCATATATAGTTTTTTTTTTTGAAAATATATGGTACTTGATACTTATACATTCATAATGTGATGATGGTATTTTTCTTTCATTCTTATTGTTATAGAAGGGATACGAACATGTACTCGATGTTTCCATTATGAAACAAAAATGGATCTTATTTTTATTTAAGTTGAAAATATCTATCTGAGCATTTGATTTACTATATTTCAATCCAGTAGAATCTCATTAGTTATTATTAAGCTCAGAAAAAGTCTCTTGCTATGTATTCCCACCCCCCTCCTTGTAAATTATTGAAGCAGTACAAAAGACATCAGTAATTGTATTTTATTACTAATATATATATATAGGGTAGATGTATCAGTAATAAATACCCTCAAGGAAATTCTTTTTTTATTATTAGTTATTATATTCCTGTTTTTTCAACATGGTATTAATTTGTTAACAACATTTAACCGTTTTTATAGTCTTATTTCCCTGTATTAATCAAAATGTAATTTTAAATAACAGAAGTATATCAAAACACTCAAAAGCCCAGTAATGGACACCCAATAAAAAGTAGCAAATATAATTGTTTTTATGACTGATGATTTAGATCTAGATTTAAAATATTTTTAAACCTTCCACAGAGATTGTTTTCATTGGTAAAAATAAACAAAATATTCTATGTATATATATATACACATTCCAACCCTATATAATATTAATTTTCAGCAGAGAAGGAGGCTTTTTTATTTTGGATTTTTAACAATATTTTAAAATTTTTGTTTAATTGTACTACTATAAAGTAGGCAACATTAATTACCTCAGAAACATATTGATTGGGAATTACCCCAGTCCACCCTATGTTAATTATAAATTTATTAAAATATCTTGCTGAAGGGTGTGAGAAGACCACAGTTATTATAACATTGTATTAAGTCACATGCATTGATGTTTCTATTTAATAATATTAATAACATGTTCTTGTAAAGAAAAATAGAGATAATTATGACAACGTTTGTTGTATATTTCAAACAAAATTGACAGTTATTTCTTAAATTTCACATTAATGATGTTTTAGTAAATAATTATAAAATGTTTATTAAAATTGCTCTATAAATAACTAAATTCAATTATTTTTATGTTCTTATTAATTTAATATCATTTATTTTATTATTATTATTATTTTTAGTTGCATTTATACTATTGGCAGTGTTCAGTTTGTGACATTTTGCTTAGAAATATTGAAGTAATCAAAGATAGGGTTTTTTTAATTAGTTATATCCAAGTATCATTTCAAATTTGCTGCTGTAAGCATCTGCAAAATTACATCATTTTCATGTAATTATTGTAGAATTGGATTTATAGGAATGAGAAAAAAAAGCCTCCATTTAAAAATACCATATGAAATATAATTCTAGTACTAATACATTTGACAGAATTAATAATAATAATAATATTTTCCTATTACATTTGCTAAAGAAAACATTTGCCGCATAAAGCTGTTGGTTTTAATTGTAACTGCATTAAGGTAGTATCAATATTTATGATTGTTCTATGATTTACGAAATTTATTCATGGAGCTCTTTTAGTTTTATCATATCACAGTTTTTTTAGAATGTTGCATTTTAATTTTTTACATGTGGAAAACTTTCATCATTAAATAGTTTGTTATAAAAGTAGTTTGGGTACTTACGTACTAACGCCACCGCAGTTACAGATTTGGCTATTTTTTAATCTACACCTACATTTTTTGCGACAAATCATAAAATAAAACACTTTATTTAAAATTAAAACACTTTCAAAATTCAAAACATTATATTTAAAAACAAAGTAACATATCGGATTTCGGTGGAAAATGGGCCGATATGGAGTCACTTCTGCTGCGGTGGCGTTATACGTAAGTACCGTAGTTTGTTATTAAACAAGACACTGCCTTAACATATTACTTTTAAAACAGATTATCTAGTCACTTAAACAAATAAATTTTAATTAAAATGATTCCAGATGATAGGCAATTCTGGTTTGCCTACTGTTGGTCACAGTTTTCGACAACAAACAGCTTTAGCAGAGTCGTTGCCAGTATATTGTTGCTGCCAATATATTAATGTTCATACTAATTGTAGAAGTTTTACATGCTGGACAACATCAAATGAATGTTTCTCACTTAACTGAATTTTGTTCTTGTTCTAAATGTGCTTCCTTGGTATGTAATTGTTTTTTTTAAGTTGTTTTTTTTAAGTTGTTTATTTTCTATTGTTTTTAGCTGAGCAAGTAATGCATAGGTGGGGATGCATTAGGCGGCAATATGTAAGAAAAAACAAGCCTATTCCCAGTGGTTCAGGTGCAGACTAAATTTTAAAATGGGAATTATATAAATACATCAGATTTTTAGCACCTGTTGTCCGCCACAGAAAGTAATTTTGTATATTTATCTATCTTTATTAAGTACTTTTTATAAAAAACCTGTACAAAGTAATATTAGAGACTTTTTTTAAAGTTAAAAATTTTATATAGTAAGAAAAAAAGAGGAAAAACATGTTGCACTACAGTTTTTGTTTACTTCTGCTTATTCCTTGTTTTTTTTTATAAATTACTTTAATTAAATTTTTCTCATACACCTAGATTACAGAAAAATTTTAATAAATATTTTTCTGATACTTCACTTTTGGTGTATCTTTCATTTTATGCATATGTATTCTATCATAAAAATTTCCTGAATTTGAGTTGATATCTATTTCATGAAATTTCTTCATAAAAGTGTGGTGTTTAAGTGGAACAATGAAACATCATTAAATTGATGTTTAAATGTATATGTTAGTTTTTCAAAACAATGGTCTTTTTTATCTACTAAAGTGATAACACAAGCTAAAAAATAATTCTTAATTCTATTTTTAAACAAGTTTTATATTAGTTGTGTTTGCAAGGTTATTTTATTATTTTAAGTATCAAAAATTTTTTATTTTCATAATATTAAAATGATTTATACTCAATGATAGCATAAAAAATGCCTTTTTAATTGCAAACCATTAAAAACATTTGAACCCCCCCCCCATTGACTGTAGTAAAAAACGGAATACTTTTGATTGTCCCTGTAATTGACCTATGCATCCGATTTTCATAAAATTTGAAATGACTCGACAAAATTATGTAATAATTACATATTTTAAATTTCAGACGATTAAAATGCATTTGAAACTTTTTTCCCCCATTGACCGTAATGTAACGGAATACTTTTCATTGACCCTGTAATTGATCTATGCATCAAATTTTCATCAAATTTGAATTGATTCGTTAAAATTATGTAATAATTACATATTTTAAATTTCAAATGATTCCGAACTTTCAGTTTATTTTCATCTTAGAAATTTTTTATATGTAGAAACATAGTAGAACATAGAAATACATACTACTACTGTTCTACATATGTTTCTACAACTACATAGTAGAAACATATGTAGAAAATTAAGTTTAATCAATGATTTAAAAAAAAAGTCAGAATAAAATTATGAACATATCAGTTATTGTTTGTTATACTTTTTTTTTTTTAGTCTACTTTTATGTAGCTTGATATTGTATGTCTCAGGAATTAAATATATTGCTTTAAAAAGAGAAAAATATAACATAAATCATGGATAAAGTATTTGTTTTTTTTTGGCTTATATCAAACTATATTGTTAATCTATAACAATCTAAAAAAACTACTATTAGTAGTATCACAGTATAAGACCATTTAAACACACTAAAATAAATCCAAGAGACGTAAAAGAAAAACACTTGTTATCTATTCAACATTTTAATCGACAACTGCCTACATCATTTAATAACATTTTACACACAGATATCGTGACGTCACAGAATTAAAACAAAGTGAATACAGTGGCGTCAATCTGTCGGCATTTCAGAATTAAATTATAAACATAAAAAGCAATATATTACACTTAATGTTTTAGAAAATGATTACTGTCTAAATAAATCTTACTTGATGATACAGAAAATGATTATTATTGCAATAAATCTTTTTTAATGATTTAGGAAATTACTTTACATTAGTTTTGATTGATTTATTATATTAAATGAGTATGTTAAATGATTCTGCTAAATTATTATGTTAAATTATTATATCAAATTATTAATGTTACCGATAACATACTCCCCCCTTTTGAGTTGCTGACAAGCTACTCAAAATTAAATACTTCATTTACCAAATCTTTTGGGCATTTTGGATATACGCCCAAATCGAGTTCTATAACTCATTGTTTCAGGTTTAGTCGTCCCGTCTGCAGAATCAGAACTCACGAGAGCATCTTGACTACTGCTTTCCAGCTGAAAAAAAAGGATTCATATTATTAGTAGAAAGTTCGAGAGGAAATACTCTTTGAATAGGTCTTAAAATCACACCGTGTTCAGTTTTCAATTTAACAGTCCTAACTTTACCATCCTTTCCAGGAATTAGATCCACAATCTTTGCAAGCGGCCAATTGAGACGTTTTTGCACATCGTCTCCAATCAGCACAAGTTCACCCAGCTTTAACTCTGATAACTGGGCTATTTCACGACGTCTTTGAAGAAGTTGACCAATATATTCAGTTCGAAAACGTATTCGCAGTTGCTCCATGAGCTTAACTCTGTATCTTAGTCGTTTGCAAAACTGTTTAGCGTCAACCTCGTCAATGTCCGTGACACTGGAAGAAGAGTTTTGCACTAAAAACATACTAGGTGTTAAGGGAACTAAATCCTCTGGATTTTCGGATTGATATGTGAGCGGACGAGAACTGATAATGCATTCACAATCACACAAAATTGTTTGTAATTCTTCCAAATTCACAACAGCTTTACCGAGAGTTCGTCGGAGAAGCTCTTTGATCACACGGATCAGCCTTTCCCACCAGCCACCCCACCAAGCGGCTGAGGGAGGATTGAATTTCCAAACAATTCGTTGCACGTCGGAAAAACGAGATAATTTTTCCCAGTCTATCTTTGACAGATCATTATTGGCACCTTTGAAGTTGCTACCATTATCAGAATAGATTATTCTAGGTCTACCTCTTCTCGCGATGAAACGTCGCAAAGACAGCAAAAATGCATCAGTTGACAAAGAAGAGACAAGCTCTAGGTGCACGCTCTGTAAACTGCACAAGTATATAGCACTATCCAGGTTTTATCTGCGTTTTTAACAAATAAAGGACCTGCCAAATCAACGCCTACAATTTCAAAAACACTAGAATCCTTTACTCGATCAAAGGGTAGTGGCACTGGATCGGATTCACGAGATTTAAGTTTGTAGCACTGACAAGCGATGCATTTATTTACAACTTTTCGGACAGTTTTTCTACCCCTTTGAATCCAGTATTTTTCTCTTAAGATACTTAACAAAATGTGAATTCCAGCATGACAGTTCGCTATATAAAAATGTTCTATTAGTCTAGTTGGAAAAATACAGTCATCAGGTAGAAGAATGGGCGATAAAAAATATGGTGTATCAATGCGCTCTGTAATCCTTGTCTTTATTCTAATTATACCATCTTCATCTTTAAAGCAGCTTAAGTAAGGTATCGAATCTACATCTGGGAAAAACTCGTTTTGAACAATTGAAATTAAAGTTTTTTCAGCATATTCTAATTCCTCAACTGATAATTTACCAACTTTTCTAGCATTGTTTCGTGATCTCACATTATTTATGAATCTTAATACCGATGCAACTAGTCTAATAATCGACTCAAATTTTGAAAATTTCCTAGCGTACCAAGGAATATTTTTAACTGTTGTATTTACGTTACATAATTTCACTTTTCTCCTTTCACTAACAATCTCAGGAGTTTCACTATCAAGAGTTTCGGTTATGGGCCAGTTTTCTTTTTCCTCCATGAGCCATTTCGGCCCTTCCCACCACCGTGATTCTAGCAATTGCTGTGGAGAACACCCCCGAGAAATCAAATCCGCGGGATTCATTTTTCCTGGCACATGGCGCCATTCGTTATTGGGAAAAAGACTTTTTATTTCTTTTACCCTGTTCGAAACAAAAATGGACCATTCACCGTATGCACTTATCCAGTACAACGCAACCATGGAGTCACTCCAAAACACTGTTTTCATATTCTGTATACAAAGTGCTTGCTGTACTGAACGTGCCAGCCTAGCTCCGATATTACACGCGATTAATTCTAATCTGGGAATTGACGCTTGCTTTATGGGAGCAACTCTAGCTTTTGCTCGAATTAATTGAATTTTTACTGCGTCCGGGGTTTTCGTTCGCAAAAATATACAAGCTGCATATGCCTCTTTGCATGCGTCCATGAAAACATGCATCTCGGTAGACTCATTTATTTCAACATATCGCGGAATTTGCACGTTTTCTAACATATTTATTTCATTGAACCATTTTTTGAAAGGCCTTTGAATTTCATCCGGTAAAGGAGAATCCCACCCTAGACCTAATTTCCAGGTTTGTTGCAATAAAATTTTCGGTGGCAAAGTTGCTGGGCACAATATCCCTATTGGATCAAACATTTTCTGCATAGAGCTCAAAATTAATCTTTTAGTGAAATTTTCATTGCTACTCAATTTATCAAATTGTAAATTACACTTAAGCATATCGCAATCCAGATCCCACAATATCCCAAGCAATTTTGTTACATCTGAACTTTTTGAAACCTTTTGAGATTGAACATTACTTTCCCAATTTCTCAAATTGAAACTACCTCGAGACATAATGTTTTCAGCCTGTACTATAAATTCGTCTTGTTCCGCAGCATTCGAAACACCAGTAACACAATTGTCAACATAAAATGAATATTTCAACTTTTCAGAAATATTCCTATAATTAAGAGGTACATTATCTAATAAATGAGATATCGTGGCTGCCAACAAAAATGGACTTGAATTCACTCCAAAAACCACTCTGCAATGCCTATAAATAATTTCTTCATTAACGGCAGGATAAAAAAATCGTAAAAAATCTCTATGATCCGGATTTATGCTAATCTGCAAAAAAGCTTTTTCGATATCCGCAGAAAGACCTATTTTATTAATGCGAAACCTATCTATAATATCCGGTATTTGCTCAATTAAATTCGGACCTTTATACAAAATATCATTTAAGGAACACTTTCCGTATTTTCTAGCGGATGCATCAAAAACGGGCCTAATTTTAGTAGTAGCAGTGTCCATTTTTATAACAGGCCGATGCGGCAAAAAATGTCCCTTTTCGACGTTCCCCGTTACTTTCTCAATTATTTTTAATTCTTCCCATTCTCGGAAAACATTTTGATAATCAACAAAAATACCCTCCTTTTCAGCGCGTTCGCACATTTTCTGATGTCGCTTCCACGCCAATTCTTTATTACTGGGCAATTCAATCATATCAGATTTAAATGGTAAACAAACTTCATACCTACCACCCGGAAGAATTTTAATATTGGTTTTGAATTCCTCTATCATTTTGGAATGCTCATGTTGATTTTTTAAATTTTCTACAGGCTCTCTAATACCGATCGTTTCAAGGTCCCATAACTCATTAATGGGAACATTTTTTACATAAAAAGATACAACAGACAAAACATTATTACTATCAAAATTACCCCTCAAATTTTGATTGGGTTTTCCAGTTAATACACAACCTAAGCGTGTTTCTAACAAAAATAAACCTGAATTTAATTTCTTACATTTATTAGTGAATAATGTGCCAATTAAGTCGGCACCTAAAAACAAATTAATTTCTGAATCATCAGACTCAAGATCAGGTAAAATTATTTGTTTTTCTCTAAGCTCAGTAAGTGCCTCCACACTAGATAATTTAGGCACAAATCCGGTAATTTTATTTTCAGAGAATACCTCAGCTTTAAAACTAAAGGAATCATTCAAATCAGAAATAATTAAATCATAAACATCATGTATTTTAACTGAGGTTTCTCTCCCCCCAAAAAGGCAATGAGTCATTTTAATTTTCCTCTTAGGAACCAGATGTAGATTCTCAACCACTTTTTTACTGATATAGCTGTTTTGAGAACCAGAATCGATTATACTGCGAACTTTTAGTTCTACATTCTTATTTTTAACTTTAACCATTAATGTCATAAGATATACATTTTCAATATTAGAATGATTTGTCAGAGTATTAGTTTCATGTATATCACTTTTGTTCTTATCATTAGTATTTTCAATATTATCATCTGGGCACATCAAATAATGGTGAGATTTTTTACACTTAATACAAGTACTTTTAAATCTACAATTTTTATATATATGGTTTGGTCTAAAGCAACCAAAGCAAGCATTTTTCTTCAACAACAGTTTTTTCTTATTTTCTAAAGTCATATTTCTAGCTGTAAAACAATCTCGAGACAAATGCCTTTTATCACAAAATATACAAGAAATCTCTTTCTTACCTGGATTTTCGAAAGACGTACTCACTAAAGTAGAAGCCGTAGCAGGAGTCGAAAATTTAATATCCCGCTCTCCCTTTTTATAAGTTGAACTTGCACCGAAACCACTTCGCGCTAAAGCCACCATCTCTTCGCTTTGAACTTCTTGTTTAATGAAGCACATTAAATTTTTAGTGATCTTTCTTCATGTCTTGCATCTTCCGAATTTCGTTTTCTTTCCAATGACATCAGGACTACTTCGGGAAGAATTGATTCTACTAAAGGTATCAGGAAATCCCCGTACTTTTCCTGAGTACGGCCCAAACTCTCTAACGATCTCAGTTTTCCTTCTAGTTCATCATATAATTTAGGTAAATCTGTTTTAACACGACCAGCGATAGCGTTTTTCATGACCATGGATAACAAGTCCCGTATATAAATTTGAACAAGCAAATCTTCTCTACCAAACCTTTCTTGAATCTGACTAATTGCTTGTTGATAATTAGCAGCCGTTGCTGGATAACTTTCAACCACTATCGCTTCTTTTGAATTCGGAACCACTGCTTGAATTAGATATTGAAATTTATCGGACTCTGGAATACGTTTATCTTCATGTATCTTCTGAAACTGCGACCAAAAAGACAAATAATCTTTAACGTCACCGTTAAATTTCTTCAATTCAATCTTCGGAAGCTTAAAATTTCTTTTCTCAAAGTATTCATTTCTATTTTCAAACACTGGTAACTGTAAAGAAATAATTTTTTCTTCTATTCCAGTCTTCATTTCCAGGTATTTATCTCTATACTCTTCCGCCGATTGAAAATCATCTTCGCATTCCTTTTCGCAATCTTTACTTCTCAAAAGAATGTCACTGATATTTTTCTGACATCCATCTAATCTTTGGAATTTATCTTCTAATTGTTTCTGCAAAACAGAAAAGTTTTTGACATCAATGTCCGGTTTCAGCAATTCTTCTTTAATTTTATTTACACAGGCAGAAAAAGATATTCTTAGACTTTTCCTTTCTTGTTTTAAAATGTTTAAATCCATGTTTTATGCTGTGTCGCCCCACGTTTTGGACGCCAAAATGTTATTTCTTCTTTCTAAATATATCAAACTTAGATTGTTAACTCATAACAATCTAAAGAAAAATTACTATTAGTAGTATCACAGCATAAGACCCTTTAAACTCACTAAAATAAATCCAAGAGACGTAAAAGAAAAACACTTGTTATCTATTCAACATTTTAATCGACAACTGACAACATCATTTAATAACATTTTACACACAGATATCGTGACGTCACAGAATTAAACAAAGTGGATACAATGGCGTCAATCTGTCGGCATTTCAGAATTAAATTATAAACATAAAAAGCAATATATTACACTTAATGTTTTAGAAAATGATTACTGTCTAAATAAATCTTACTCGATGATACAGAAAATTATTATTATGGCAATAAATCTTTTTTAATGATTTAGGAAATTACTTTACATTAGTTTTGATTGATTTATTATATTAAATGAGTATGTTAAATGATTCTGCTAAATTATTACGTTAAATTATTATATTAAATTATCAATGTTACCGATAACAGTCATTATATTTCGTAAATGAAATGAACTTGAGATCAAGTAAATATTATATAGAAGCAAAAAATATCTATTAACTATTTGGAAAATAGTTGTTGTCCTCGGAAGAGAACTGGGAAATCTGAAGTATATTAATATCATTTTATTGGTTGAATTCCGCAACTTTTTTATTTTATTCTTTTTCTGATTGGCCCATGTTTAATGTCCGAAAATAGAATACTTCTGTTTTTTATTTTATTCGTTTTCTGATTGGTTTACGTTTAATGTCCAAAAATGGAATATTTCTGCCGCCAAGTAACAAATTTTATTTAAAAGTGAATTTTTTTTCTCTACGCATTGGCTTAAAAATTTTAAATGTGAGATGTTTAGAAGTTGAAATTTTTTCAGTTCGAAAATGTAAAACTGAAATTTTATTTAATTTTTTTTATGATAGGTCCAGAAATATTAATGTTTAATCCATGTCGTACGTAATATCAGGCATTCAGAAGTCAGTCTGATTATCATCAAATAAAAATGCACATTTTAAACAGTTAAAGTCATATATCTATAAACTACTGGATTTTTGGTCTTGGAATATTAATGTTCAACGCATGGCGTACGTAATACATGACTCGTTATTATCAACATAAAAATGATGTTTATAATGGTATTTGGTCGGCTGGTATTTTGTATATATTAGAGTTTTTTATGTAACTAACATGAAAAGCCTATAAATAATACAATTTACAATAGAACATTTTCTTTTAATATATGTACTTAAAAATGAATTTTTTAAATACATGTCGTATTAACTAATCGATTAATTAAGGCGTAATTAAGGCAACTTTAACTGAGTTTTAATTTTAACGTTTTTCATTTAGGCTTTATAACTTGGAAGTATTGGAACTTGCTAGTAAACAGGAGATTCTTAATTAGAAACCAGATCCTGGAACTTGAAATTTTCATATCAAGATTTATTAAGATGTATTAATAAGAAGAAATTTCGTATTTTTGGAAAATGTAAGGGTTTATATTATTAGGATTTCGTTCATCTGGCATTTATAATAATTTTTGCAATTCAATTTTTGTTCTATTTAAAAAAAATTGCAATTTATTAATGATTAAACATTTTAAATTTCGCTTAAACAATTTTTTTAAATTTTGAAATTTAAAGATTTATGTATATCGCCATTGATTTTTTCCCGTATTTAAAAAAAAAAAGGAATTTTGGATTTTATTTAAATAATTTGATTTGATCCTTTTTAATTTGATTAAAATAAATATTTTACATTTATAATTTTTTTTTAATTAAATTCATTGTTGCTAGCATCTATGTGTGAATTTAATAATCATAAATTAACAATTTGGATTTATTAATTAAAGGATAAGTTCTTTTAAAAAATATATTAAACGAAACCTTTTGTGCGATCTGCGACCACACTCACCCACTTGTTTATATTGTTAGTTTTACTAAAAACTATTAAATAATCAAACGGGTTAAAAAAAATAATATACTACTACGCAAGAATAAGAATAATATGTATGGTAATGTTATTGTAATATATATCGCCTGTTTTATTACGCAATAAATATGTTTTTACGGCAGTAATACTAGCTCATTTAAAAAAGGGCACGTTTTTCAACGAACGTGTTGGAAAATATGCCCGGCTGTTGGAAACTCTAATTCTTCTCCATATTTGAACTTTTCTACTTGTTTCTGCATCTTTTAATTAAGCCAAGAAAATTTTTTTAGGTAGGAAACCACATTTTGCAGATTATATTGCAGATTTAGATTTTAAGGAAAAATATATAATTTTTCGTATTTAACTTTTTTTTGGATCGCAGTACATATGGGTTGATAACGCTCAGAATGCGATAAGATCATGAGGAAGCAATCCCATTTCCGATTGCAGTTCATATTTTCAGATTTGAAAAAATAAAAACTTAACAGAAAACTCCTGTTTTTCTCTTTACATAGTGTGCATGAAGTGCCTAATGCTTTATTTTGATTAAAAGCCTTTATAGTACTTTACCGTAACGAAAGAGCAACGACTTGTTTATAGCGGCTCCTTGTTTCCTTCTGGTTTCTGCATTAATGTGACTCCCGCTGCATTTCATAATTCTGGTTGCTCCATAATCTCGTATTTCCCACGATTACATCGTCGTCTATGAAGAATTAATTATCTGAAAAAATATCATAAAATCTGAGTTCTATACAAAATTATATCTGAAAAAACACAAAAGTTAAGTGTTATTTTACGTGCAGTTCGAAATTTCAGTAAAAGGTGTGGTTTCATTCAAAATGTCAAAGTTGAAGTTATTATTTTTAAATTTGAAAAAGATAGAACCAGCTTACCAGAAACTGCTGCTTCTCCCCATTGTGTGCATGACCTGGACTGATGCTTACTTTTGAAAGAATTTCTTTATAATATTTTTGCGCATTATTTTGACTCCCTTTGCATTTCATAATTCAGTAGTCTATTTAATATCACATTTTTTTTACGATTACATCGTCACCTTATTCGAATTAATTATCTGAATTTGATGGGATAAAAAAGCAAAAAATGCGATCCGTTTTTTTTTTTTTTTTTTTTTTTTTTTTTTTGTCATGAGCAAGAAATACCACTTCCGAATGCAGTTCTTATTTTTAAATTTGAAAAATACAAAAACATGCCAGAAAACTGCTGCTGCTCCCCACCGTGTGCTAGTGGGCTAAAGCTTAATTTTGAATAAAATCCTTTATAATACTTTTGCGTTATTAAAAAAGAACGACATGTTTATAGCGTCTCACTGTTCCTTTCGGGATTCTTCATTTATGTGACTCCCTTTGCTTTTCATAATTCAGGTGGCTCTTTAATATCACATTTTTTTTCACGATTACATCGCTACCTATGGCGAACTGAATATCTTTAAAAATATGAAATACAAAAGTTCTGTATTATTTTACGTGCAGTTCGAATCAGTAGAGAAAAGGTGCAGTTTTTATCCAAAATATCAATGTTGTACCCCGCTCCCCCCCCCCCTAATTTCCAGTGTTTGGGATTGAGTGTCAAATTTGGCAAAACTGGGCGTTTATTTGAAAAACAACTAGCATGTATCTTTCCGGTTTTGAGTAAAATGTGTATTTATCTATTTATTGAGTCCCTCCCATGTTTTTCAGACTCTCTGAATGTGTTATTATATGTCTTATTTTTTATGTTTTTTATTTTTCTACGTTACAGTGAGTGATCGTGTAAAATATCATTGATAATGTTTCCCCAGCTCCTTTCTTTAAGCTCTTTAGCTATGTGAAAGTTATAAAAATGTGTAACACATGATTCCTTTCTTCCAGTAAATATGATTTGTCATTTTATTATGAATTCTTTATTTTATTCTGTACATTATTCCACATACTTATCAAAATAAGTGTTACAGTCTCCAGGATATATAGTTAAAATAAAATTATTTTGGTCCTCATTCAAAATATCTGATATCATTAATCACACACAATATTTCATCTTTATCACTTCTTGTGACATACATTATTATATTTGGATAACTTCGGCATTATTATTACAACTTTCTGCTCTCAAAATGCAAATTTATATCGATTAATTAAACCGTTAGTGTTCATCTAGCCATAAGCTTCGGTAATTGGTAGCTAGAGGTCCTAACACGTTCAATGCTTATGTAAATTTGATCGATGGGGCAGCAAATCAATCAAATTTCAATTTCTCTAATCATATTTTTAAGTTTAGTTTAATATAGAATATAATTTCTCAGCTCAAATAATTTCCAGGCATCTCTAAAAAAGGTGAAAAATTCTTTATCTGCTAAACTGATGAATTCTAGCTGAAAAGTATAAATCGGTTTAGCTAATAAAAAATAAAATTTATGTCCTTTTAAGATAATAATTGTTATTAGAAAAACATTGTTTCGTCTATATAATTTCGATCAGAAGAAATGAACAATTTATTGTAAAGCCCGTACTCAGCCAATTTTCAGACGAAATAGAATTGCTCTTATAATGACTGTTTTCTGTAAAGTAATTTTTCAGAAACATTACAAGAGAAAGCTAGTTTAAGAAACTGCTTCGATGTTTTAAATAAAAACAGAGCTCTATAAATACATAAATGGAACAGCAGTATATTTTAAACATTCACATCATTTCGATAAAAAATAAAAAAAGAAACAACTATAAATTTTAATAGAGACAAGTTATTATTTATCGCCCATAATGTTTGCTTTTCTCAAGTAGTGTAACTTAAGTGCATTTCAAAATATTTGTCGCCTATTTGACTGTAATAACTTCTGGTTTTTTCTGAACTGCAATATAAAGGGTGAGTGATAAATATCGAAACAACAGGCTATCTCCTTAAATATTGCCCCTACACCCATACTTCCAATCGCCAAAATTCATAAAAAAGGTGAAATTTTTGATAAGATAATTTGCAACTTCAAGGGGGAGGGGGGTCTATTTCAAAAGTTGAAAATTCAGTTCAGCGTCCGTAAGGTAAATTATTTCTTATCCATTCCTAAATTGAAAAAAAGAGTTCATCTCCGTATCTGAAAGCCTCACAGAGCTATTAAAATCCAAAATTCTCCAAAATTTATGACTTACACAACTTAACCATGCCTGTGAAGGAAGAGTTTTTGACTCATTTTGAAAGCCAGTGAGGGATCGTCCACAAGGTGTCCGTTACTAAAGGTCGATTTAAGACAGAGCCTCTAATTTGGATATAAAAAGAAGAGTATTGATTTAACGCTAAACTTATTTTCAAAATACATTGGTAGTCTTTACTGAAGATATGCATGGATCGAAATATGTAGGTCCGGTCGCAAAGTAAACATCAAAGTTAATCCATTTTTAAATAGATGATGCTTTAGAGGAAAGTTTACATAAAAAACATTAAAAAAATCGAATTTTATTTCTAGATATTAATTAAAAAACGGTATAATTTTGAGAGATGTAAATTTTCCATGTGTGTGAAAAAAGTCTGGGGCAAGATTTTTTCACCCACATGGAAAATTTACATCCCTTATAATTAATTTACCGATCCCTTATAATTATAAGGACCATCCCTGAATTAAAACTTTGAATTAAAACTTTGTTTCTATTAAATAAAATGCTCATCTTTCAAATCAATAACGGTATATATATAAACTTCATGATCTGTTATATATCGTTGAGAATAATATCAGTGAGGTAGGATTAAACCACAACATTCGCAGTCACAACTACCAACTGAAATTAAAATGGAATACCTTTTCTATCTAAATACATTGAATACTTTAATTACTCTTTAATTTCACGTTATTTTCTTAGTTATATTTTCTTAGAATGTTATTTTCTTAGAATAAGCTCTCTTACTAAGAAAATAACATCATTACGTTTCAGAAATTATGTTTGTATTTCTATTACAATGCTGAAGTGTATCTTCCCTTACAATAAAATTTTGTACAATAACTTTTAAAAATTAACAGTATTCGTGAAATTAAAGAGTAATTAAAGTATTCAATGTATTTAGATAGAAAAGGTATTCCATTTTAATTTCAGTTGGTAGTTGTGACTGCGAATGTTGCGGTTTAATCCTACCTCACTGATATTATTCCCAACGATATATAACAGATCATGAAGTTTATGTATATGCCGTTATTGATTTGAAAGATGAGCATTTTATTTAATAGAAACAAAGTTTTAATTCTGATGCAGAATTTTTTTGTTTTTTGAGGTATTTTCTTAAAGTTTTATTCCCGACTTTAAACATAGTATTCAAGTGTGAAACTTCTCGGATCGCTCAGTAATTCTCATGCATTTGTGGTAAGGTGGCGTTTTGTGATACTGAAGCGACGGACTGGGAGTTTTACGATTATTGATGTCAACAATTTGGAACTACAATTTCGGTTTTATAAAAAAGCTGGGTGGGTACATCTATTCTAACCACCCTCCTCCTTTTTTTGGCTCGGATTTTGAAGTCGGACAATTGTTTGTAGTGCCGTCGCGTCGTGTACATCTCAAAGGTATTTTTTTTTCAAATTCCATGTATCTATAAGGGTAGTCCAATTGTAATTACCTGAAAATTCGAATATTGGCTTTTTTAAACGCTGCCTTGTTTCGCAATTTAAATGCTTATTACATAAGCCTACGTTGGTTATTGGTACTGAAATGATAATCATTTGCATAACTTACCAATTTACATGAATATGCCAAGTTCCGTAACTGCGGTACAATTTTTTCTGGCTGTATATATATTTTTGCAACAGTGTGTGTTTTACGTTATAAAAAAAAGTTAAATTTTGAATATTTTTTTTTGTATTTTTTAAGTGTTATTTTTTTTAATTAAAAAATTTTGTGTTCGAATTGACTTTTAGCCAGTACCTTTTGCATATGTTTTGAGTTAGATGCAAGTTTACTATGATTATATTTTAATCAAAAACTGTTTGCTATATGCATAACGTTATGCCTTGCACAGAACTTAATGATTTTTACTTACTGATCTACATTAAGAAAAATAAATGTGTAAATATGTCTGAGCGGGCTCAGGCTTGGTTAGGCTCAAGACCAAATCCTTCCAAATATTTAACCAAAAGAGTCGTATTATCGCATGGGCAAAATTTTACAGTAGTTTATAAGTTATTTACCTCTAGCACTTCATGTGCTTTTATCTCCAAGTGTTTAATCGTGTACTCCGTGTGCATTAAAAAATATTTAAAAGAAAATTAAATTTGATCTAATATGTTTCATTTTTAATGCTCTTTGTAATGAAAGCTATAAACAAGTGCAATAAAATGTTGCACAGCTTTTGCTTTTTGAAAATAATCTTGAACATGTTTAACTAGATTGCCCGAACTTAATTAAAAGTACCACTGCAGATTATAAGTATTATTTTATTCAGTATCGTTATTAAGTATTGCAGAGTTACTTTCTTAAGTTCAGAATTTTCGGCATACAAAATGAATTTCCTTCTTTTCTATATGAGCTCCTGAAATATCGCTAAATAATATAAAATGGGATAAATACATATATATCTCAACTTTAAAAGTCTCATATGCACAGTAATTTTGTTAAAAATGTATTGACACATAGAACATCACAAATAATGCTTTTAACTTACTTCAATCTTTACAAGAAGCAAGTATTGGTTTCAGGAAAATTTTCGAAATACGGTTTCCGACGTACTTACATGTCTTAGGGGATCAAAAAACCTGAAAAAACATGTTTTTACAAAATGGGTTTCTGGGAGTCTGTGATTCTGTGATCCTATCTGTAAGTGACAAAACATTTCTGGCGTTCTATCTCGAGAACTAAGTCATGGCATTTCACAAAATTTGAGATTCTGTTAGACTTTGTTATGAACTAAATTTGATAAGATTTCGGTGTATATTGCTCAAAAGATGGAGTTGCTATTCTCAATTATTCAAAATTTCCACAATAGCTATCTCTCAAGAACTTGAGTATGGATTTTTATAAAATTTTAGATTTAGTTAGTACTTTATATAATGTGAAGCTTATTATGTTTTGGTGCAAATTGCTCGACAGGTGGCGCTGCCCTGGAGTACCCTGGAGATTTGTGATTATTGCAAAATCTCTATCTTAAGAACGGAAATTTCACAAAACTTTAGTTTCTGCAAGACCTTATATAAACTATATTTGATCAGGTATTATTGTATATCGCTCAACAGGCGCTGCTGCGCTGCGCTATTTACAATTTCCACAGTAGCCAAATTTCAAGAAATAGTGCATGGATTTTCATAATAGTATTTGATATAACATAGTGCTGATTACCCTTTGTTGCAAAAAGCTCAACAGGTAGTGCTGTCATTGTGCGCCACCTGTTCGTAATTATAACAATAGCTCTATCTCAAGATTTAATAGACGAAATTTCCTAAAATTTCAGATTCAGTTATTTTCTGATACAGTAAAACCTCCATAACGGACACTCCCGAATAGCGGACACCTCTATTTAACGGACAGTTTTCCGATCCCCACTCCCAAAATCTAAATTTTTGTATGTTTAACCTCTGAATAACGGACATTCCGAATAGCGGACACTAATTTTGGCGATAAAGTATGAGAAATTGTTTTTTAACGTAGAAAAAAAAGTAAAAAGCCTCTAAATTTGTCAGGATAATAAGTCAAAATTTTGTGATCACAGATAAATGTAGAGAATGGGCCGGGGAAAATCTTCCCTCCCGCGTCCAGTATTAAATTCAGTGAATGGTCAAGAGGAACATTACTTCCCGGAGCATCATAATGCCTCTTCACTTTCTCCGGATGATTTGAGATTTTATGTTTTTAAGAAGTGGCAAAATACAGTAAGCAGTTACAATTTTTCTGTCTTTAAGATGATCCAGAAACATCAGAACTATTGACAGGGTTAATACTTCACATTGAAAAAAAAATTATATGTAATCTTTAAATGCAAATGGAAATCTTTTTATTTTATTTTATTTTTATTTATTTATTTATTTATTTATTTTATTCATTTATTTTTTGTAAGAATCTAATAAAAAGTGTATAAAGGTATGTACCATTTTATTTCAATTTTATTGCTTAAAAATTATTTTTATTTCTAATTAATCATATATTAGAATTTTAGGGCATATAAAAGTCAAGTAATGAATCTTTAAGTAATTCCTAGCAATTTTTGAATCTCCGAGGTTTTTCCCAATAGCGGACACCTCCGAATAGCGGACAGTTTCCATGCTCCCAAGGTGTCCGTTATTCGGAGGTTTTACTGTATATAGATTAGTGTTGTTTAAATTTTAGTGTAAATGCTCCTATAAATGGCACTGCTATGCAGCTTTTTTTTTTTTTTACAATAGCTCTATCTTTAAAACTAATGCATCGGTATTCATCAAACTTCAGAGATGTTTACATAAATTGTTGCTGAATACATTTTGGTTTAAACCACATAACCGATCGTGCTGCTATGCTGCATTTTTCAGGAAGTATTAAGATACATAAAATAGAAAAAAGTTTGGGTATTGCCAAATCTGACTAGATTTTTGTTTGTTTCTAATGTAGAAAAAGTTTAACCCCTTAAGGGTCACATTAGATTATAATTAAAAAATTCAGATTGCTTATTGCTGTCACTTTTTTTAAACGAAATATTCAATTAATTTAATTGCAGCTGAAATTATATCAGTAAAAATATAATTACAATATTTTATAAAACTGTTGGGAATTAACAATTCGAATAAAAGACAACACACGTGAATATTACGAGAGCGAGAGTTAAGGGGTATTATGGTCTATAAATTTTAAAAAATCGATTTTTTTTCATATTTAAACCATTATTATCATTAATAATTTTTCAAACCTTAATCCTTTAAAAATATGTCATTAAGAGTTTTTTTTTTAATTAGAATTTTTTCTGTGATGTAGCAATTTTAATTACCCGGCATCCAAACCGATATGGCCAGAAGGAATCGGACAAAAGACATAAGGGACTTTCCGTTTACTTGTCATTGTTTCTATGTAAACCCTTCCGGGGGAGTTACAGATTCGATGTTTAGGTTCAGAAACCCAAAATAATAATCAGTCTCTAAACTCTTTGATTTGGACTTTTGCTCCTAAACATATTCATTCCTGAGCTAAAATAACAGAAATTTTTTTATTCATTGCTGTTTGCATATTCATTGAAGACTTCATCTGTATTTTAAAAATGATGACACTTATGGGATTCAAAATTGGCCTGGAATTCATTTTCCGAGAAACGAGGCAACGCCCGGATTCAGAAGAGTTTTGAATATCTATCGCTTTATTTTAAAGTCAAGAAAGGTCCCATGTGTGTAGCCTGAATGGGAGATTGGATAAATGTAGTACAAAGTATCACTTTATGACTTAGACTCCGCGAAACTTTAACACCTTTTTCTCGAAACTATCTTTTTTAAAATGGTATCCACGATTTCTAAAGTTCTATTAAACCAATTTACTTGAAGTTTGGCGTGAATCTTTTCTATACTCTTATTTATCGTATTAACTATCCTCAGCCTCTAATTTGAATTTTTACTATTTTTAAAAAAATCGGAAATCTTAAAAAATGTAGCACAGAATTTTTTTTTCAGGAAGCAGCCATTTTGTGAAAAAAAGTATTTTCAACTGTTTCTTAATTAATCGGATAGTTGCGTTACTGTAAATTTATAATATATATATAGAGGGTGTCCAGCAACTAACACCCTGATTTCAAAATTAAATTTCTCAAAAACAAATATCGATAGTGATATGCGGTAAACAGTTTTTTCATTAATTAAGCTGTAAAAATCTTATACAGAGATTTCAAACAGTGAATATTTTGAAAAAATTGCGTTCTGATTGCATAGAATGCTTTGATTTGACATTTTTCTTGTTTTAAATTGCCTGCAGAGAACTAATTTTTCAGCTTACAGTGCAATATTTTAAAGATTTTTCAAAGTAAACTTTTACAATATCGAAATTTCAAAAATTTTATTTTAAAAAACTATGAAATATGGCACTTTAAGCCGAAAAACACATTCTCTGGCAGCAATCTAAAGCAAGAAAAATCTCAAATCAAAGCAGTCTTTGCTATTAGAACACAATCTTTTCAAGATATTTACCGTTCGAAACGTTTGTGAAAGATTTTAACAGCTTACCTAATAAACAAACCGTTTACTGCATAATTCTATTGATCTTTGTTTTTGAGAAATTTAATTTTGAAATCAGGGTGTTATTCGCTGGACACTCTGTATATACATTGGTCGATAATATTTTGAAATTTCAATTTTTTCCGTATTCTTAAAATAATATCTAATAAAAAATGCAAAATAAAGTATTTTTTGTCTTTTTTTTAAGTCATTTCAAAAAGTACGTATAAATCATGCCGCTAGACAGGAATACCGGCTTAAGGGGCTAAAGGGAAAAAACCAATTAATATTATTAATGAAATGAGTTACTTATTTCATATTTAAAATTAATGTATCATTTAAAGATGAGATTCCAATTATTTTAAGAATTAAAATATAATATCCTCCTTATTCTTGTAAATATTATAAACAAAAAAATTTAATGCAAATTAAACAGCTTTGCTTAAAGAATATTCTTTGAACTAAACGCTTTATGTATAAAAAAGAAAACTGAAAAACTAAATTGCTGAGCAATGTACACCAAAAAATAATCAGATCTAGTGTATATCAAAGTCTAACCGAATTTAAAATCTTATGAAATTTCATGCATTAGTTCTTGACATAGAGCGCCCACGAAATTTTTGTCACATACAGAGAGACACACTAACAGACTCATAGACAGACATTTTGTAAAAACATGTTTCTTCTGTTCTCTGGACCATCAAACGTGTAAATTCATCGAAAACCGGATTTCGAAAATTTTCATGAATCCAATATTTTTTCTTCCAAAGATTGAAGAAACTAAAAATAAAACCCTCGTTATTCTAGCAAATATTAAGAAAAGAAAATTTTAATGCAAGTTAAGCAGCTTTGCATTAAAAATATTTTTGGAACTACACGCTATATGTATATATAAAAAAAAAGTTCTTCAGCATAGTCAGCTATTCATAATGATTTTTTTAAAAATATATGTATTCAGTAAACATTAACGCTCAGTATTTTAATTTTATTTGCTGAGTAGCTTTAATGCTCAGTATTAACTTTTCTGCAATAAAAGAACTATGCAAAACCGTTTTTCTGTCACTTGAATCAATAACGATAACAATATGAGTAAATAAATGGATGCATTATTACGTGCTAATTCACTTTTTTATTTTCACACACAATTGAGAGATTGAACAACTGCACCAGTGGTCCGACTGTCACCAATAAATTTTAAAAGCATCCTTTGACTTTGGTCAATAATTATGTCATTAAATTACCCGAGTTTTATTCGCAATTTGTTTATATAAAATTATGACCTTTCAATGGGTGGTGCAAACCTGTTTTTTCACTATTTGATAGCGTGCTAATTCATTTTTGTATGTCACGTATGATTATTCAAGATATGCAGTATTTTCAGTATTGAATGAAGCGCTTTTGAAGTCGCATTGGAAAGTTGCTTCCGCAGAAATTTTATCTTCATATAAGCTTCCAGCATCAATTATTTTCAATGAAAATAGGCATTAGCTTACATAACAGCATAAACGTTAACATCAATTAAAGTTTACATCAATTCTTTGTGAATTCAGCTATTTTTGTGGATCCATGTAAGTATATCTGATACGTATACTTTTTAAGGGAATTAAGAGGTCACTCGACTCGCAGAAAAAGACCCGGATGTTAATGTTAAGTCTACGGGGGAGTTATTTTCATATATCTAGCTCAAATTTTAATATTTCCACGTGATTTTTCTGTAGGATATCCGAGTACAATCTAGAACCGGGCTGGTTTTTGCATTTTCTCTTTTGGTTTCGGATTGTTAAAAAAAATACTTTAATCTTCGGAACCGGGTGAAACCGGTTCTGAAATTGTTCCGGTTCAAAACAATCATAATATTAAAAAAAATCACAAAAATCGAAAATTAAAAACTAGCAATGTTCTAGATCGTTCTCAGCTAACCTATGCAAAAAAAGAAATCATGTAAAAATATTAAAATTTGAGCGAGATACTTGAAACTAACCCCCCCCCCCCCCCCAGAGACTTAACATTATCACCTGGGTCTTTTTCAACTAATCGAGTGGCCTCTTAAGCAATTTATAGTACAATTTTGGAATAATAATGAAAGACTCAATCAAGGAAAATGATTCTGCCATTAAACTGTTCAATTTCCCTAGCAAAAATCGAAAAATTACAATTTTTTGAAAAATTAAAGTAAATTTTAAAATGTATTTTCTTGTACAATTTTGAACATTTGGAACTAATCTTTTAAAATCTTTTCATGGAAGTCGTGCATAATTTTTAAGTACCAAGTTTATCATGCTAATTAATTTGGGAGAAAAAAAAAACGTGTAAATACGTCTAAAGTTACAGTAAAAACATAATTTGTTTTACATTTTTACGCGTAAAAGAGGAGATTTTTTAATACTTAATTTTATTAAAATAGACCATTGGGAACACCCCGTACTCTAAAAGTAAATAAATATATAAATAAAATTAAATAAAATCTAGCAAATAGAAATACATACATAAAAGTTTTATCTCTTTAAGCATACCTATTCGTCGAGGAAACACAAATTGAGAATAATCACTTCTAAGGGAAATGGATTTTAAAAATTGTTTAAGAACGTACTAGGGAAAAAGGTGTAATTTAAGGAAAAAAGAAAATGAAAAATTGATACTTTAGTCCTTTATGCTGAGTCTTCTTAATTTGTCAGAGTCCAGATAAAAATAAATAAATGAATAAACAAGATTTTTACAAAAAAAATCACAGTGATCATACATAAATTACTTTATCGCCTTATTTTATGGAAACATTTTTTCATGTATGCATGTACGTTGTGGCCTAAACCCGGAGCCTAGGTAATTCTAGAACTCGCCGGCCAATACCCGAACTGGCCCAGTTTCCAGGCCAAAACTCGAAATATATGAAATTAATAGCATATTTCGGGTTTTGACCGGCCAGTTCACGAACTCGCCGGGAAGCATTGGCCAACATCCAAACTGGGGATTTTAGACTACCCTTTAGATGCAGACCGTCATGAAACTTCTCTTAGAAATCTGGAATTGCTATATTTCATGCACTCTAGTAAATAACTGTTTGTCATCCATCTAATTGATCCATGGGTACCAATTTTATTGTAACTAAGATAATGTAACAACATTAAAATGCACAGTAAAAACGTTTGATTATATTGAAACGAAATATTTTTGTGTATCCTAGTAAATTAACCAAAAATAGTACACAATTCCCTTTCAATTTCAAAATTAATTAATAAACAAAATAAGATAACAATTACAATTTAACCCGAGACTTTAATCGAGTTAGAGCACGGGACGGCAGACGGCTAGACTATTTGAATTCATAGATACTTTCAACTGTATAGAAAGGTTTAAAAACCGAGTGCCTATATTTATTTCGTGAACTCGTCAATCGCGACCAATCGTGAACTCGCCAATCGCGACCAATCTATGAACTCGCCAATCGCGACCAATCGTGAACTCGCCAATCGCGACCAATCGTGAACTCCCCAATGGCCAGTTTGGGAATTCACCAAACACATTTGGCGAAAAGACCCGCTCGCTAATGCTAATTCTATGGAACAAATTTATAGAGATCTCTTATTTACATTTTAATATTTTTATATGATTTTCTTTACATTGAACAGCTGAGGTCCGTCTGTACAAAGGTTGTTTTTTTAATTTTCGATTTATTTTGCAAGTTTTTTTTTTATAGTGATGCTTTTCGTGGGATGTGGTTTCGAAAATAAAAGTGTTCTCGTTAAAATAACTTGTAAACAAAATCGAAAAAGTCAATAGTCAATAAAGGATTTTGTAGAAATGTATTTGAAGTTTGACAATACCAAATCTATCTATCTATCTATCTATCTATATATATATATATATATTGAAATGCAAACGAGACATCTTTTTATTTCTTCCATAGGTTTACCCTTAACGAACGGGTCTTATCTTTTTGCTTGACTGAAATAGCCTCTTAAAGAGAAAAAAATAGCTTGACCTTCGTTTCCCGATCGGTGTGTCGTATGCGAGTAAAATCGGTTTACTCATCATGATGCAGAACTCCAGTATACTAAAGTGATAAAAATGCTGCAATTTCAAAAAAGATTGCAAAGTGGCTATACAAGATGGCCAAATTAGAGAAGGGATAGAAAGGTTACTAATATGAAAGAGTGGTCTGAAAAACTTTCTAAAGATGTATGACATAACAGGGTCCAAAAAATGGTTGAAGTTTACTCATTACCCTTGAGTTCACTTTTTATTCCCAGAATGCACCCGGAAATATTGTAGCTCCCTCTTTAAGATTGTTTTATTTGGTAAATAATATTTACAGGAGTGTTCCTTCAAAAAATACATCTAAAATTATATTTATTGTCGAAATAGCTACGATTTAAAAAAATCACCCCCTAATCGCCCCCTTCCCCTTCCTCCTGAAATTCAACTCCAGGACGAGAAAAGTTCGTAATATGAAAGAATAGTCCGAAAATTTTCCTGTGATATGTCACATGACGGAACAAAAAAATTTTTTGGAAATTACTTGTCAGCCTTTGGTTCACTTTTTATTCCCAAAATACACCCGGAAATGATGCAATACCCACTTTAAAATAATTATATTTAATAAAAAATATTTACCGGAGAGTTCCATAAAAAACTCCACATCTAAAATGATATATATTGTCGAAATAGCTACGATATTAAAAATCCCCCTCTTATCGCTCACCCTCTCCCTCCCTCCTGAAATTCAACTCCAGGAAGATAAAGATTCGTAAAACGTAAGAGAGGTGCGTAAGCTTTCCAATGATATACATATAACATGACAAGACTAAAAAAAAAGTTTCTAATTTACATGTCACCCGTGGGTTCACTCAATTTTCCCAGAATACACATAAAAATGACGCAGCCCCCACTTTAAAACCTTTACATTTAATAAATAATATTTACCGGAGAGTTCCATAGAAAAAAAACACATCTAAAATTATATTTATTGTCGAAATAGCTACGATTAAAAAAAAATCATCCCCTCATTCCTCTCCTGAAATTAAACTCCAGGGTGAGAAAGATTCGTAAAATGAAAGAAAGATTCGAAAATATTCCGATGATATATATATGACATGACAGATCCAAAAAAAAAGTTTGAAATTTACAAGCTACCCATGAGTTCACTCATTTTTTATAGAATATATCTAAAAATGACGCAGCTCCCATTTTAAAATCTTTATATAATATTATTTATATAATAAATAATATTCACCGGTGAGGACCACAAAAAAACTCCACGATATTCACTGTCGAAATAGCTACGATATAAAAATTTAACCCTCTTATCGCTCTCCCTCCCCCCTCCTAAAATTTAACTCCAGGAGGAAAAGTTTCGCAAAATAAAAGATGGTGACTTTTCACCACTTTTCACAGTGGTTACTTGACAGTGGGGTCTCTGTTACCATTTGACAAAGTCTTGTGTGACAGAAAGTCACCGTGTGACTTTGATGTGTCATTATTTGGTTATTGATAATAATGCAAAATTCACAATGACTTTGATATTGAGCCTCCAAATGACAGTCACATGAGAGTCTTAATAAAACGACACTGTAAAGTCACCTGGTGACTCGTCAGAAAGCAGCAGTCGCAGTGACTTGACAGTGGAGTCACATAAAGTAGTCATTTCAGATTCATAAAAGAGATGCATGAAATTTCCTATTTTTTGTTTCGCCGTAGTGACTATGACTCTTGTGACCATGTGTGACCTGAATGAGATGTTATATGGACTGGCAGTTATGCAGGGATAGTAATTATTCGAATTATATTACTTCCTGTGGAATATTCGCGTGAAAATTATCGCCTGAAAATCCCTTCGTCCTTAATTTTGCACACCAGTGTATATATCGGGTGTCCCAAAAATAACTGATGGATTTTAAAATTCAATAACTTGCAAACGGTGACAGCTATTTAAAAAATTTTTGCAGGAGGGTTATGTATAATGTCAGGAGTTTTTTTACCGTAATTTTGTATTTTAGTTCGAATTTCAAACAATAGGTGGCTCTGACGGCGATTGAAGGCCAAGTGAGTGAAGCGTCGACATGGTCTTCAATCGCCGTCAGCGCAACCTATTGCTTGAAATTCGAACTAATATAAAAAATTACGGTAAAAAACTCCTGACATTATACATAACCCTACTGCAAAATTTTTTTAAATAGCTGTCACCGTTTGCAAGTTATTGAATTTTAAAATCCATCAGTCATTTTTGCGACACCGCGACACATATACCGCGTATATGTATTCTAATTTGAAATATATTATGTTTTCTGAAAAGCTCTATGAAACAACAATTAGAAACAGATTATAAATTTGCACAAGAATAAAATCTTGATTCCTTTGTCATAGAGAATAAATTTTTCTTTCTTATATTTTTGATACACTGTATTTCTTTCACCTCACTGAAAATTTCAAATAAGGTGCCTGTGCCTAATATGAACACCCTAAGGAAAATGTATTTTTTTCACCCCCATATACACGTGATAGGACTCCAAAAATATGTGACCATGATCCCTGAACTGTTGACTATCACTATTAAAATTAGCGACTTTGTAACTATTATGGTTTTTATTTAAATGATAAAAACAAAAAATGTTTACAAATGTCCATATAAGGAGCCACTAGTCCCTATTATGGACAGGTGGCTCCTTATTGATTAGCTCCTTATTTACTACACATGGGGTGTGAATGAGCCACTCTTCTATGCAATTTTAGATGAGAGGGGATAAAAAAATATATCTTAAAGTATTGCGGGGAGGGTAGGGCACAGTAAATATCTTCAGAACATGCACTTTAGAACGGGGGATCATTTTCGGTTATGGCTCTTCGAAGACCGAAGCAAAGCACCTCACTTACTACAAAATATTATGGAATAACGTAGTTGGTTTTGCTTATCTTTCTATTTTTGTGAATCTGAAGATTCACCTGTTGTACTTCCAATGCGGACATAAGGTGTCCATATTTGGAATCGGGAGTAGTTTTATTAAGTCTTGTAATAAACAAAGAAAGAAAACGTTTTTAAGCAATATATGCAATAGCAATCGAAAATATGTTTTATAAGCTTTCTAAAACTTCCCACTTTTCAATATTAAAAGTAATTTTACAATATCTAAATAGAATTTAAACTTACCTTTAATTACTATCAGCACACCACGAAACAACAAGTTTCCTTCTAAATGGCGAACAGCACGCTTTTATGTACTTTGCTTGCTTAATTATCTTTTCAACTGCTTTTCTTCACGGACATATAGAACGATCTCTCTATAAAAATTTTTACTTTTAAAAATATTAGGGGTGTCCATATTGAGAGCACTGTCCAAATTGGTTTCAACCTTATATTTCAATTTTCAGATAAAGAAAAATATATTAAATTTTACTTATAAATTTGATTTCTACTTCAAATAATATGTTATATCTAATTGCCAAATATACATTATTTGTTTAAGTGAAATTTATTAAGAAATTTTTCAAATAAAATCAATTTTGTCATTTTATGTTTAATTACACATATGTCTTATATGTGATTAAATACATATAAAAAATACATTGAAGGTTTTTTTTAGCTTCATTCTTTTAATAAACTGTGTCAAGTAAGTGAGACATGTGTTTATATAGGTTTTACTTAAAACACAATGCAGCATATATGTTACTTGGTTTTCTATTTGTCGGCGCTCGTGCAATATCTTAAATGTCTCAACCGTGACTCACAGACTTGTAACCTTTTTTTTACGCTCCAGATTGTTTGATTCCTACCAGTTTTTAAAAATAGCGCAATTGACTTTCTTTTAGCTTTATTTTTACTACCATTGACGAAGGTGAATATTTCTATTTAGAAAAATAAGGACAAAAAAATTAAAGAATCTAGCCAATATTTATCGCATGTGATTATAAATGTTCTTCGCTGAATCATTTAAAAATTGTTTCAAGAGCCCTCTTTCTTTAATATAATTTTGAGAGAAAATGCATGCATTTATTAAAACACTGAATTCTTATTTTTTTAGGAATTTTTGCGGAAAAAGCAACCAGGATTCCAACTCCTACATTTTCAGAAACAATGATGATTATCATTATGTCACGATATCTATCTATAGTTTCCATAGCAGCACCTGAATTGGAATTTTATTCCATACAGAATGGTGAAGAAAACATTTATGTTTATGATGCTGCTTACATACGTCTTTTGTCACAAATTTTCCAAGTACCTTATAAGATAAATCTGCTTTCTGATGAAGGTGGGATTGCTGTAAAATTGCCTGATGGAAATTGGACAAGTTACATCGGAATGGTGCAACGTTCAGAAGTCGATCTCGCAGTAAATGCTCTGATGAACTACGAGACATTTCAAGATATGAAATTCACCTACCCTTACATTTTTACCGATGTCACATTTGTGACGGATAAGCCGGAATCAAATCCTGACAGTTTGGCCATAACATATCCATTTTCTTCAGTATTATGGATTTCACTTATATTTACGATTTTCTTATTTTCACGCGGTTTATTTCTCCATGTGCATAGAAAACAAACATATCAAAATGTTCTATTTAAGGCATTTGGAAGTTTATTAGAGAAATCCATCGACATGCAGATACAAAAAAGTAATCTTAAATTGATCGTAGGTGCATGGCTTATGTTTGTTTTTGTTATTATTAACAGTTACAAGGCTGTTATACTATCGGTACTCATACTACCACGATTTACAGGAATTAGAAATATACGAGATTTAGCAAAAGCTGCGGAACAAAATTCTGTAACCTGTTACTCATACAAAGGATTGCATCTAAATCTTCTGCAATCAGAATATGACACTTGGAGATCGGTTGGTAAATGTATGCTAAGAAATATTTTAGATCCAGAAAATGTTGAAGAAGCCTTCACTAAGGCTTCGCCGAAAAAGGCATTCATAGAAGCTAGAATTTATCTAGGACAATATGAAGATGTGTACTTTATTTCTGAAGACTCTTTTTATAACATGATGTTTGCCGTTTCGGTTTCAAAGACATTCCGTCAACTGCGTTATTTAAACGAAAAGATTCATCGGCTATTTGCTGCAGGGCTGTTTCAGAAGGTAGCAAAAGATGAACATTTTTTTCTGAAATTAAAAGCGACATCTTTTGATTCTACTGAACCACCTTCACGTAAAATATTACAACTTGAGGATCTGAAAGGAGCTTTCATAGCATTGTTTATTGGATATGGGCTATCAATAATTGTACTGTTAATTGAAATGACAATTAAACATATGCGTATATCAAATGCCGTGTTAACTGATAAAAGATGGAAAATTTTAGAGAAAAAATTAAAAAAAAACAGTACACAAAATGCCTAAAAAGTATCTTGCGAAAAATTCTGTACACAAAATCTTCAGAATGAAATCAATAGGACTTACTTTGAAACTGCGTCTGTTTCAGAAATATAATAAAATTCTTAATGCAACTTCGCCATTTCAAAAGAGTGAAGCTAAAATATGATTTCTTTAACTTATATCAATTAAAATGACGGCAAGAGATATTGAAAAAGTGTTAAAAGATTTTATTTGCGAAATTTATTGGAGAAATTTCATGCAAAATATAGCGAACAAAATTGCAAGCAAATATATATAAAAACCAAATCTCAGATGTCATTTTACGTTTAGATGCACACATATAGAATTTAAAAAAATTACTCTACAACAGTTTTTATTCTGAAATATGTGCACACAGTTCTGTATTTGATTTCATTATATGTAAATACAATGTGACTGATTTAACAGCACACCATTTAAAGCTGTCATTAAAATTGAAATAATAATTTTATTAACACATTTTTGCATTTAAAATTCAGTATGTGAATAATTCAATGGCATATTCATCGTACATTCCCTAAAGCCTACTTTACATTCGGATTTTACTCTATTTCAGTAAATAAACATACAAGGAAATTTACATACAACTATTGCATAAATTAACAATGAATTCTCGAGATTAGTATTTAATTCAAAATCAAATGCAAAACGTAGATTCAACTTTAACTTTACAGGGCTTATTTTCAGTTATTATTAACTAATATCTGATAAAAAATTAGTTTTTTTTTTTATTAATGTTGCATTACGATTGATATATACAGTGCACTCTCTCTCTCTTTCTGAACACACTCTGATGTGAACACCCCGGTATTATGAACACATTCTGAGAGTCTCGTCGAGCGTAGTTCCATAGATTTAACAAAAGAAGAACACTCTGTATTCAGAACATCCTCTATTATGAACGCTACTTTTTAGTCTCCATTTCTATTCCACCTCTTTGTAAACTGAACATGTGTCTGCAATCTGTGTTTGAATTCCCATCATGAATATTAGCAGAAACTATTACAGAAATATTAAAAGGTTCAATGAAAAATTAAAAAATATACAGACAAAATCCCTGATATTACTTCAGATAAAATCTTCAGTCAAATGTTAGAATACCTGTTGCTACATTGTTGTCATCTGCGTGCTGTAAAGAAAGCAATTTTATAATTGTGTTTAAATTAGAAAATGTCAAAATTTAGTTTTTGATTTCTTAGTCACAATCTGTAAAGCAAAATAATCCACTTCCATCTTGGTTATTTTAAAAATATTTTTATATGAATTATTGTTAACCACAGCTTAAGGGGGCTCAGGGGTTGAAAACTTTTCATTTTTTTGTGTATGTGATCTAGTTTGATTATTTAATTAATTCTTAACTCAATGAAAAAAACCGCATAAAAATATTTGCATTTTTAACGGAGTTATAAACATTTATGTATCAATACTTTCATAGCCTCACCCATATAATTTCAACTTTAAGTTGCGTTTTCTCAAAACTGACGACTAACACCAAGATTTAAAACAAGTTGAATGTTGATTCTGCCATTGCAAAATTCAGTTTCGCCTCCGATTAGAAAAAAAAATCGATAGATGTCTTTTAGAAGGACTACCTCGTTTAGAATGCAATGAACTAACTTCATTTTTCTTGTGTTTATCAATATAATAGCAAACAGAGCGGCGTGAAATACCCAATTGTTTAGCAATTTCTCTCTGAGACATTGGAATTGCGGAATAATTAAGAGATACAATTTGACGTGCTACTTCTTCATTGACTAGATTCACCAAAAACGGATTTTTTCTTTAGTTTAAACGCTCTTTTATAGATTGATAAAAAGGAAATGCATTTTAACAATAAAACGGGTGGAATCATGTCAAATTCGACGAATGAAATATTTAAAAGACCCGATTGATTTGTTTTAAAAAAAGCAAAAGTAATTACATTATTGAATCAATATATAATAAATATATTTCCAAACTTAATGTCAAGTTTGCCAGCTACAATTTTGCATGCAAATATTCGCACATATTCAGTTAAAACTGTAATCTGAGTGCCGGCAAAATGCAGAAATTCTATTTTATATGCACTCACAGAAAAATAATTTTATTAAAAAAAAATCATTTTTATTATGACATTATTTTTACTAACTGAAGTCACCTGAAAGTAAAATCTCAATCTCAGTGTCCATAATGAAAAGAAATAGTGAAATGTAATATCGTTATGAGTAAAAATGCGATGTTTTAAATAGTGACGTCATTTTCTCTTCAAATGTTTTTTAAAAGTTACTGTTATTAGTAATATGAAAAAGGCATTTGTAATAATATTGTAATTCCCATTTATCTGGTTGCTGAATGACATCATTTTCCTCATTTGAAATTTTTCTAATTTTGCTTTAGATATTAGTTTTTATCATAAATTATTTTCTGTTATTTTATTTACATTATTAATATTATTTCTCAGTAAATATATTTTTTTACCTCAATTAGTGCATAATTATACGCAATCATGTTATTGTGGGTAAATTTTACCAAAACGATTAACTTTTTTCCTTTTAAATGCGAGGACATATCCATTGATGAAATAAAGCTTCTGACTAGTGGAAAATGATAATGGAAAATAAATTTTTATTATCGAGAGAAAAGCTGAACTGAGTTGCCACTATTTTGAAGAAATATCGTAAAAAGCATTTAAAATTAAAAATAAAATATAAAAATGGAAATAGATTAAAAAATAGCTAAAATGGGCACAACTACAAATAAATAGCTTTCATTTAAAAAACTGGAGTTAAAGCGTGACCAGACGGACATAATGACTGACAAACAGACTGCAATGCAAAAAGACTTTTCAACGTCATTGAAAAGTGTTAAAAGCGAAAATTTGATTCCTATTCTTTCAGTTCTAATCAAACAGCAACATAAAAATTTAAATATATATATATATTCCTTCAATAAACTTTAAAGATGAATACTTCCAAGTTATTCTTTTTTGCATTAAGGGAACACGAGACCGCTTTTTGCATCTATTACGGTAACAAAAGGAATGAATAAATAAATACATTATTGCGTCCTAATTCATTTCTTTATTTCACACATAATTCAGTTATCGAACAATTGTATCAGCGGACCGATCGCCACCAATAAACATCTGCAGCATCCTTGAACATTTTTAATCTTAAAAATTCTGTCATTAAATTAGAGAAATAATATTATTTATAAAAAATAGTGATATTCCACTGGCTGGTGCAGCTATTCTTTCAATACATGATAGCGTGTTAATTCATGCATGATTATTCAAGATCGATGTTCAATATTTTCATCTTTCAATAGAACGTTTTTTAAGTCGAATTGGAAGGTTGCTTTCGCAGAGATTTTATCTTCGTATTAGCTTTCAACATTAAAATTTACTATGAAAACAAACATTAGCTTAAAAAAACATATTAATGTGGATGTTTATATCAGCTCTTAGCAAATTCAGCTATTTTTGTGGATCCATGTAAGTACCTTTTATAGATATATTTTTTACGGGAGGCTCCGTAACCTTTGAACTTTTAAAAAAATTTAACCCTTTCCTTTTATTTTCGTAGTAAATATGTTCGAAATTAATAACTGACATCAGAACTTATAAAAGAATTTATCAGAAAATACTTGAACTTGCTTAATTTCAAATATAATTTAAAAGAAAAAATTTAAATTAATATTCTAGATGCCAGTAAAATTAAAAATAGGTGTCTTTAAGTACACCGCGGGAGAGTGAAGCATTTTAAAATAATTTTTTAGCATAATAATAAAAGTTATCAAGAATGCTAATGTTAATTTTATCAAGAAATTGCTAAATTTCCCTGTTAAAACTGTAAAAATTTAAGCAAAATTTAAAATGTATCTTTTCGTACAGTTTTGAACATTTTGAGCTAATATTTTTAAACTATTCGCAGAAGTATGCCTTATAACTTTAAGCATCAGATTTATCATAAGTTAATTAGTTTAAAAAAAATTAATGTACAGTAAGAAATTGCTGTAAAAACGATTACATTTTATGTATTTATGAGTTAAAAAATTCTTTTTACTTCATTGGAAATCCGATACTTTGATTTATTAAGTAAAATATGTTGAACAACGAAAAAATATACATAAAGACTATTGGACAACATGCATAAAAATTTTATCACTTTGAAAGTAATTATTAGTCGACAAATCACATTTAAGTGAAGGGAATTGTGGTGTAATTGGTTGATTATGTTTATGATATATACATCTATATATACACATATTATTTTATATACAGTTTACTGATGCTTGCGTATTAGAAAGATTAACGATAAATTTAAATTTAATACTTTATATTAAACTAGCAAACTGATCTAGCTTAATGTAATATAAACCACTTAGCATTGCTAACGGCATTTTTGAAATATGCAAACTGATATTTTTACTTCTGATTTTTTTAAAAAGAAATAAAAAATGAATGAAAAGAAATTATATTTCCAGGAATAATTTTAAAAATACCATTTAAGCCTCAGTTTGATTAAACTTCATTAATGCATTGCATTAGGCAGAAATGAGACTTAAATTAATAAGAACTAAAACTAATTCTAATTGAATGATAATTTAGAAAATACTTTGAAACGTTTATGCTCAAGTCATACACTTATTTCAGTATTCATTTCAAGTTTTGAACTTTTTAGAGACCTTCTTTATAGTCCGTATTCACACCTTGAAAATAACCATCATGTCGAATTCCAAATTTCTTGTCTAACAGTCTACCATTTCTTTAGGGGTACTAGCACCAACATAGAATGCCTATGTTGAAATAGGAACTGTCACCATTATTTTAAAAATACTAATTTTGAAATTGCTTAGGTATTTTCTATTATTCTATAGAAAAGTAATTATAAAAGCCTTTAACTTTTTTTAGAACGTATGTTGTTCATGTCAAACAGATACTGGCACTGGAAAAAAATATAGCCTGTCGAGAATCAGAGATTGTCACCACTGATTTACAACCATTACCTTTACATTTAAGTTTCTTATTTCCTGAGATTGCATAGAAATCGCAATTTAAGAATTTTTATAACGCTTTTCGCTCCTTCTTATCGCTTTGCATGTTTTGAATTCTGAATTTACTTTCAATTGTTTTTAGAAGACAATTGTATTTTAAAAGTAACTACGTAGCCATATTTAATTGCTTTAATCCTCTTTAGTATCACAGCAATCGCAATTTAGAATGTTTTTTGCTTGTTATATATATAGAAATATGAAGAATATGTTATAGAATGTTTTATAAATTGTAGTATAAAAACAAAAAATTTAATAAGAGAAAAAGCATAACGCAGCGAAATGGTGAGTTCTTTTGATCTTTTATGGAGAGAGGACTTTGTGAAAAATTCTATCGGGAACGTTTCCTCCATTTATAAATGGAGGAAAACGTTTCGGATAGAATTTTTCATTCCTTGCTATAATTTCTGACAAAGTAACAGTTTTGAAATAAAAAGAAGGAAAAATTACAGATTTTTTCGTCTAAAATTAATGTAAGTTTTCTTTATGTGAATTTTATTAAGCTTTCAAATAAACGTCCGTTCTCTTTTTCGAAATTATTTAAATAATTACAAAATACAATATTAGCTTAATATTTATATATGAACACTTCAAATTCTTAATTAAACACCTCAAAAATATTTTTTTTTTGTTTAAAACTTGCACTTTAAATAGGAATTTTAAACGCCGTTCTCTATATAACAAATTTTTCCATATAACGAATTTTTTACAAGAACAATGGGTTTCGTTACATAAAGACTCGACTGTATCTCCTCAGGAAATTAACATTTTTAACTTCTTCAATTGGTGTTCTATTCTTAATGGATTTCACTTTTTTTCTTTGTTTTCAAAATATTCCTATAATTTATCCATAACTGGACATTTTGGGTGTTAAAAACGGACGAACTCTAAGTAAAGTTTTAGCACTTCATGTAAAATTAAGCATAGATTTGAGAAATACTTTGAGAACTAAGAAAAAGAGTGACACCTTTTAAGAAAATATCACCGAAAGAAGAAGTTAAAAATAGTAAGGAGATAATTTAAATGTAAGAAAGCATCAAACGTCCGAACATTTTATATTACGGAGGAGAATTCGGAAAGTGAGTGGACCAGCAGCCTTAATATATTAAATTACTTTCAGGTCGTAGAATATTCTTTGAAATACAATTAATGTTTTATAATAAAATAAATAAATCTAACTGTTGCTTCATGAAATATCCCGTAAAGCATGGTGACGTCACTGCAACGTCGTTGTGAAGTGACATTATGACTTTGTGACCATCGATTGTCGATGTGGCGTCACGTGACGTCGATGGGAAGTCACAGTGACTAAAATGTGAAGTCGTTATGGCCGTTTTTGAGCTTTTTTGTGACGTTTCACAAAGTGGTCACAATGTGACAAATTTGTGAAAAATGTGTCATTTGTGACTAATTTAACATTAACATTGTGACGAAACTGTGACAAAAGCGACGATATTTAAATTATTGGAAACATGTTTTTTTAAAGTTAAGCATGTTTTGAAGGATATTTATAAATTTCTAAAGATTTTTAAGAAAGTCACATCTCAGTCACAATGTGACGTCACTGAGTGGTGGCATTTTGGTCACAGATGTGATGTGACCAAAGTGACTCACAGTGACGTCACTGTGACCATGCATGCTATTAGGGATGTGTGTTTCTTTTTCAGAAATCGGTTATGTATAATTGAATAATGTATGATATTTTTTTGAATAAAGTTCCCAAGGTTATTTTTAAAAATAAATCAATATTGCTTTTTTGTGTAAGTAAAAGTGCATTATTAATGATTAACTTAATACAATTTTATTTTTTAAAACAAGTAAAATGCAAATGATTTTTTTTACATAATCTATTTAAAATGCTGCGTTAAATGAAGTCTTATGCATAAATTGTGTACATAAAATTTTCTCCGCAAAACAATGCAACATATTTCTCCTTGTTATGGCATAGTCTCAGTGTATGTTCTTTAAGCCATTAATTCACGTGGAAACGTAAGCTAATATTTTATTATTAGCAGAGCTGCCAACTTCTACGCATGTTTAAATCACATAATCCTGTTTAGAACAAAAAAAAAGTTTTAATTAAATTAATACAAAATATATTCAATGTCATATATTACATTCCGTATTGTTAATTTTCTAATAAATTTCTCTTTCTAATATGTTTAATCTTCTTTAAATAGGCATAGTAGTTGGCAGCCATGTATTAAACATTTTAATTAATATAATAGTATAACTGGCCTTTTTTCTTGCATCATTTTATCTGAAATTAAACAAAGTGAATATTTCCACTTAAAAAAAGTGACATCAATGGAGCATTTAAATAATTTACCTCTCACTTATAGTATAAAACGCTTAAAGGTTTAAACGAGGATGAAAACTTTTTTTTAAATCTTTTTTTAATCATACGTTTCATAGATAATGTATGGAAATAATAAAATATTGCTTTCTTCTTTTACAGGACATTTTTTTCAAAACTGTACTATTAGTGCAGCAGCTACTAATCCATCCAACATTTTCTGAAACAATGATAATTGAAAATAATCTGAGAAATATTTCTGTAGCTGCTTTAGCAGCACCTAAAATCGATTTGTATTGCTTGCAGAATGGTGAGGAAAATGTTCACGTTTATGATGCTGGTTACGTACGTCTTTTGTTACAAATTTTTCCTGTACCTTATAAGATATACCCTTTTGATGGCGAAGGTGCCATAAAACTCCCTGATGGAAACGGGACAGATAGAGTCGGAATGGTGCATAGTCCAGACTTTGATATCGCAGTAAGTGTTGGAATGAACTACGATGAATTTCAAGATGAATCTTATATCTTCAGCTATCCATATTTTTTTTCCGATGCTACATTTATGACAGATAAACCGAAACCAACCCCCACGAGTTTGGCTGTAATACATCCATTCCCTTTATTAATGTGGATTTTACTTTTAGCTACAACTATTTTATTTTCATGTGCTTTATTTCTTCACGTTCGTAGCAAACAAACATATCAAAATGTTCTATTTATGACAATCGGAAGTTTATTAGAGAAATCGATCGGCATGCGATTACGAAAATGGAGTCTTAAGGTGATCATAAGTGTATGGCTTATGTTTGCTTTTGTGATTATTAACAGTTACAAGGCTGTCTTATTGTCTATCCTCACACTACCACGATTTACCGGAATTAAAAATATACCTGATTTAGCAAAAGCCGCAGAAAAAAATTCTGTAATTTGTTACTCCTACAAATCTTCTCCAATGCAAGAAATTCTTCTTGAATCTGATATTGCTATTTGGAGGTCTATTGGTAAATGTCTGCAACGAAATGTGATAAATTCAGACGATGTCGAAGAAGAAGCCTTCGTCAAGGCTCCACCGAACAAAGCATTTATAGCTTCAAGAAATTATATAAGAGAATATCAAGATGCGTATTTCATTACAGAAGACTCGTTTTTTAATTGGATGTTTGCCTTTTCGGTTTCAAAAACATTCCGTCATCTCCGGTATTTAAATGAAAAGATTCTTCGGCTGTTTGCTGCAGGGGTTTTTCAGAAGATAGAGAAAAATGAACAATTTATGTTGAAATTAAAGATGACCTCTTCTCATTCTGTTGATCCTTCTTCAGTTAAAGTATTACAACTTGAGGATCTGAAAGGAGCTTTCATAGTATTGATTTTTGGTTATACTCTATCAACAATTGCATTGTTCATTGAAATAGCAGTGAAACGTTATTTGCCAAAATCAAAAGTCTTGATTATTGGAAAAAGAAGAAAAATAAATAAAAAGTTATAAAAAAAATAACAATTTGTACACAATTTCTATTTGTACTAAAGAGACCGTGTTAGATATTTCATTATCAAGTTAGATATTTACCGTGTTTAACTGCTTTAAAATAAAACCTGTAAAACTTTAACTGAATTTGTGTTACTTTGTGAAAGAAAGAAAAAATCTACAAGCAATTTAATCAAAGGTAAATCCGAAGTATAGAGGAGAAGGTAGGGTTTACTCACTTTTTCACTAAGTGGTTATTTTAAATATTCATTCTTTAATAATGTGTTGTTTATTATTTTATTTTTTATACAATCTGTCGATATCTTTTGTACAATCAAAAGAAAATTGTTACGTAAGTGCAATGTATAAGAAACTCGAAAATAGGTTGATTTTAAGCATGAGAAAATAATGGGTCAATACTCCCCACATATAAGGTGTTTTTATGAAATGAATGCAAGGTTTGACCTTCTTTGTTTTATATTGAAATAATTATTATGAGAAATAAAATCGTTTTTAAAAAAGAAAATAACTTTAAGCAACATGCTTGAATAATTATAAAAATAATTATGAATATATGCTACTAGACGGTTGCCCGCCCTCAGTAGCCCGAAGACTATCTGAATGCCAGTTCTACAACCCCACAATTTCTTCTCGGTGTTCTGGGGTTTCGTTTGCATATCTTTTTTTATTGTTAATGAAGAGGTCTTCCATTTGTTCTTCCATCTGTTCTTCTTTCTGTTCTTCCATCTGTTCTTCCATTTGTTCTTCCATTTGTTCTTCCATTTGTTCTTCCATTTGTTCTTCAATTATATTCGACGATTCACTGTTTGAGAGCCTATCTGTCCTTTTATTTATAGAAGTTCAAAATGAAAAAAGATTTTCTTAGCAGACGATTTTTTGTGATAAATACATTATCTGTTTTATATTTCTTCTGCTTTATTCCTTTTACGAGTTGGCGCATTGCCAAGATTTGCTTCCTCTGGACCGAGTTGGCGCATTGCCAAGATTTGCTTTCCCCTGTGCCTCAAATAATTATTCAATTAATTATTCAATTAATTATCCTCAGAATTCCTTTTATTTATAGAGATTTGAAGAAATATGTTTAGTAAGAGTCGCATGGCAGATGAAAATTTTTCAATTTAAATGGAATATTTTCCCTTAAGACATGGTGACGTCACGGTGACGTCGTTGTGAAGTCACATTGTGACTTTGTGACCGTCGATGTGACTTCACGTGACGTCGATGTGAAGTCACAGTGACTAAAATGTGAAGTCGTTATGGCCGTTTTAGAGCTTATTTGTGACGTCACATTGTGACCACTTTGTGACGTCACATTGTTACCAATTTGTGAAAAGTATGTCACTTGTGACAATTTTGTCATTAACATTGTGACGAAATTGTGACGAAAGTGACAATGCTTACAATGCTTTCAAGTCACATTGTGACTAAAATGTGAAATACAGGGTGAGTCCAAAATTATGGAACAAACTTTGAGAAGGCGGTAGGACTCACTATAACAAATAATGATGGCACAGAAATATGTGACCGGAAGTGACCCGTGAAGACGCTACACTAGCCACCAAAAAAGGCCCGGATGATAATGTTAAGTCTATGGGGGGGGGGTGTTGTTTTCAAATATCTTGCTCAAATTTCAATATTTTACATGATATTTTTTCCATAGGATAGCTGAGGTCGATCCACAACCGGGTTAATTTTTACTTTTTCGATTTTGGTTATATTTTTTTATATTACAATAGTTTCAGTTTTAGAACCGGTTTAAACTGGTTCTGAAAGTTAAAGTATTTTTCTTTTAATCTATAACCAAAATCAAAAAAGTAAAAACCAGCCCAGTTGCAGGTCGTCCTCAGCTATCCCATGGAAAAAAAAATATGCGAAAATATTAAAATTTTAGCGAGATATTTGAAAATAGCGCTCTCATACACTTAACATTATAATCCGTGTGTTTTGCAGTGACTAGTGTGGCGTTTTAACGCGTCACTTCCAGTCATACATCTCTATGCCATAATTATTTATTATAGTGAGTTCTACCACCTCCCTTAAAGTTTGTCCCATTATTTTAGACTCACGCTGCAGATCATTGGTGACAAAACTTTCGTTAACACTGTGATGATTCTGAGACGATTTAACTTTTCTTAACGATTCTCTAACAATTTAAAAGAAACAGGATCTGATGAAACTATAACTCCATGCCATGTTCCTGTTAAAATAGGGTTTGAGTCCTAAAATCATATATTGACAATTTATGAACAAATACTGTATAATATATAAAAATAGTTACCTGCAGTAAGGAGACTTTCTTCTAAATTGAAGTTAAAAATTCGATTTACCTCACATGCCTTACAACTCTGCTGTTGTTTTCAAAATTTGAAAAATATTACCTTTCAAAAATATTTATATATTTTTCCCCACATGCTGAAAATTGCATAGCTTCAATTTTATTTATAACTGACACACATTTTGTAGTATGTTGTTCAAACTGTTTAATCTTTTTGAATTTTTTTTTAACTTTTACTCGCTTTAATATCCACAAATCCCAACACATATCTAAAACTGTACAGCTTGCCAATATTTCTGACCGATAATCCTGATGTCTATAAATATATAGGGTGGATGCTCCAGTTTTGGCCACATTAAGAGAAAAGTTAAAATGGAAATTTTATAGTTTATACTGAAATTTTATACTGAATAAAGCATATTAAATCGCAATAACAGTATTATTTAGTAAATTTAGTTGTCTTTCTGTTAATTATAATAACTTTCTATCAAATATTTTAGATTGTGAGTAATAACTCGTTAAGTAATTTCTTTCAATTTGCACCAGTTTTGGCCACCCCTGCACCAGTTTTGGCCACCCTAATATCTTGTAATTTTGCAAACATTTTAACTGATAATAAGTAAAAATAAAGCATTTTTGTGCAAAGTCTGTTTTACCACACACATATTTGTTTGCTGTATAAAAAAGATTTGCATTTTTTTAAATGAAATCATAAAAACATCAAATAAAATGTACTTAAGCTGATTTTAACTGAACACTTAAATTTAAAAACAAAAAATATATTTAATTCATAAAAAAGACTTATAGGACATAAAAAGCTTATTTTAACATTTTGCATATTTTCATTTATATATACCATATGTTATACTATACCAATATTTACAGTTATATGACTAGAATCTTGAAATTATTCCATTTTTTCATGAAATAGTATTTTGACAATCTCTAAAATCCATTTTTTTCAACTGATTTTTAAATTTAATTCCTCGTACTTAGCTGCCTATCAGCCTAATCATTTGGAGTTAGTTTTCTTCAAACCTTAGATTTCCTTGTGTAAATATGGGCTAGGATCTTAGAAAGATCTTCACAGAGGGCATCTCCCTTCTCTTCGACCCATATCTCTCATATAGATAATTGGCCATCATAAATAGCACAACCCTATTACTTGAGATTCAAAAATAGTAAAAACTGGTCTCCATTCTGTAAACTTGTGTTGCAAGGTAGAACGAGATACTACAAAACTAAACCATCTTGAAAAGCTGACAATGAATTTTGAAAAGCCATAATTTTACTTCCTATCTTATAACAGTGTTTAATCTAGACCATATTTAAAAGTACAGAATTGTCTTTTTTAAGCTTGTTAAAATGAATCCTATTTATAGTGTAAAGATTTTCACATTATTTGTTATTTCTAAATTCATGTGCTTGAAATTTTGCAAAAGTTATGCAACTTCCTCATTTTGTTTTGAAAAAAATACAAGAAACCACTATATCATGCTGTAATTTTATTGAACTTTTAAATTTATAAGTCATAAAACATTTCTAAATATATTGCTGAAATTTTCACTATAATTAGTCTTGTAGTCAAAAGTGGAGCATAATGTTGTGCCCTTTTTGGCCACACCATGGCCATAACTGGTACACATAGCAAATTTAAAGTACCAGTTTTGGCCACCCCTACTTTAAGCTGTAAAAATAATTAATTTAGATATGAAATTACAACAGAGAGAAAGCCTACTTCATAAAGCTTCATAGCAATTTGTTTCAGAACAAATAAAGTTCGATAAATGCCTAATATTGAAAGATTATGAAAACTTGTTACCTAAGCAAAAACCTTAATATTTGTGAGTGCACACTATAGTTTTACACATTTATTTTTTTTTATTTTATTTATTTTTTTTTTTTTTGCAAGTCATTTTTTATCAAAAAATAAACAAATTGGATTGGAAAAGATAAAAGAGTGTTAGATTAAGGAGTAAGAATGCGTATAATTTGTTAAAATCAATTTACAGCCTAAATAGAGGGTAAATCAGTGTGGCCAAAACTTGTGCAGTTGCCAAAACTGGAGCATCCACCCTATATCTTTTAATTATCTTTTGTTGTAATTTTCCAACTGATTAAAAAAGTGTCCAGGTCAGGATTCGAACTAAGCAGTCTTTCGCGCAAATTGTCAATACTTTGTGACTGAACTATCCTGGAAGAATCTGAAGCACACAATTCACACAGTGAATACGAACGCATACTTATCATTATTGTACATAACCCTATGTAATAATACTTTAATTTTTTTTCAAACTATCCGTATGATAAATGCATACTATTCGTATGAGTATATAATGATATTTCTCCTGGTGAATTGTGCGTGCTAAGTTGCTCTGTTGGAAGAGCATTGGCAGCATACATCGAGGGTCTCTAGTTCGAATCCTAACCTAAACACTTTTTTACTCATTTTGGAAAATTAATATTCGTTTGATTAATTTACCAATTAAAATCATTCTGTTAAATATAATATAGAATTATCCTTTGATAAAACTACGTGAAGTTTATGCGCAATATTCGTAATATACAGATTTTATTTGAAAATAGAGTACAAATGAAGATGAGGTAATTAGTTCTAGTATTACGCTTAGTTATTTTCTTACTATAGTGGCTTGTGCGCATGTATGATTACACCATGGTTTAAATTCGTAGTTAAACTCATATTTATATATTGTATATGTCATTTAGTATAGATGTGCCGGTAAAGGACATCCTTAAGGAATTTTTTTTTTAATTTCCTTATTAATAATTATAATTATTAAATTTCAATAATATTTAAGTATTCTCAGTCTCACTTCCCAATATTAGACAAAATTTTATAGACAATAATAGAAATACATCAAACACTAAAAATTTCAGCAATGTACATTTCACAATAGTGTACATGTAATTGTTTTTATGACTATTTAGAACCAGGATTTAATGAACACATACTAATGAAAAAAATTGTTATTTTGAACACAATTTAACAATTAAGATATTAAAAATTAATAAAATAATGCGATAATTACTCATTTTTTAAAATAAATAATTGTTATTACCACAAAATCAATATCTTAATTATTTTAGATACATGGTTTAAAATAATAAATTTCATGGAATTACAGTTATCAAATTTTTGGGATTATGAGAAATTCAGAAAGGTAATAAAAAAGTTTTACAAAAGTATTTTTGCAATATTAGTGCATAAATTAGTATATTTATCGCTATTTTCAACAATTAAACAACCCCAAACTTCCTTTATATATTAATTATAACGTTAACTTTTGATTATGTGTATATTTTTTTAATTTATTAAAATGTGATTTTAACCATGTAATTAAAAAAATGTGATTAAAGTGCATTTTAAAAATAATATTATTAACTATTTTCAAATCGTTGATATGCTGTTCCGTATTTCAACAAAATAAATATTAAATTTATTGAATTTACTAAGGTAAGTGAATTCAAAAATGTTAAATTAACATGATACTTATTCCTTTTATAACATGTTTTTTAAGAAATTAACAGAAATCATTATAAAAAAAGCAGGAAAAATAACATTTTCTTACCTCTTTCTTATCGGCATTATCCTCTAATTCCAGTTTCATAATCCAAATAGGGAAGATAATTTCGAAGTCGGAATGTCCGGATGAAGTACAATGACATTGGCGCGCTCATATTAACGAAACGCAACTGATATTGTATTTTTTCGGACCGACATTTTATATAAAATATCACCTGATCGCATTTTTGCATAACTTTATAAAAATTTTCAACTTACGTACTAAATATACACACATAACATCATAACAAAGTTACTAGAATATACATAATATTCTAAAGAATAAATACACTTGTGTCAACTATTCTGGTCGTTGCCAAACGATATTTTTTAAGCAGGTGATTTTTTGTTATTATTGGTTGTTTGAGCTTCGAAGATTTATAAGTTGAATGCGCATGCGCATTAGTTTTATGAGGGTATCCCTAATTAAAATTTTGAGTTAAAATTTTTTTTTTCACGCATTTCTATTTTACTTTTAATTAGTTTCGAAATACAGTGGAACTTTCATTTAACGAAGCCCATATTTAATGAAATTATCTACTTTTTTAATTTTCTGTTGAACCTTCATTTAGAACGCAATTAACATTTAAATTAATATTCATATTAAAAAAATTCTACTTAGCAAAATTTGTTGCACTTCCGTGCGTGCACAATATTCAAAAGGATAGATTGCTGTTAAGATTGATTGGTGAATATATTTCAGCGGATTCTATGAATTGAAATTATGTATTTATTTTATCTTTAAAATAAAAAGGGAAAAATGCGAAAATCTTTCGATATGCTGAGAAAGGGATTCTAGTTCCACGAAAATATTATAGGTCCATTCTCTGAATACTTAAAAAAGATGCGAAAGTTTTTATGAGTGTATCTTTCATAAGAGATCGCACACAAAGTAATATTCCATTTTTTTTTTAATTTTTCGATTTGAAATACAAGAGAAAACGAGAAATAGAACGCTGCGATTCAGTTTTTGTTTCCCTTCCTTTATTACGTGTTTTTTTAGATAGTATACTAATGATTTTTTTTATGTGGCTATATTGCATAACAAAAATTACTATCCAAATTAAAACACAGTTTTATAATATTTCCATTTTCATTTGTAGCTTACAATACAAATTTCATGAATTTCCGTAAGTTTCTATTCAAAGATATTTTTTTCATAACGAAGCATTTAAGTGTAAAGAGAAATTTCCTTAAATGGAAGTTTTACTGATAGGTTCATTGCTGGGTGCTTAATTTCATATGATGGGAAGTTTATCTCACATACAGTGTCTCACAAAAGTGATTGGACACTTGTGTTTTATAAAAAGAAACTGCAATAAAATAAATAAACAAACATGTGCAAAACTTTTTTGGGTGTGTTTCATATTTAAAGTTAGTAATAATTATTACATAACATACATTTTGTCAAAATATTAAAATATTAATTTAGTAAAAATACAATTGTTCAGAACGGAGCAAAAAATGGCTCACATAAGTGATGGCACACTTACTTTTCCATCAAATATTTATCCAAAAATTTTACTTTTTAAAAGGTTTTAATATTTTGTTGGATTTCCTTTTACTTTTAAAACATGATTTAATCTTTTTGGGATGGATTCGACTAATTTTTTTGTGATTTCTGGAGTGATTTTACCCCATTCTTCTTGAAGCACCGATTTTAGTTGTTGTTTTGAAGAAATGGTGTGTTTGCAAATTCTTGATTCCAATTCTTGCCAAATATTCTTTATGGGATTTAAGTCTGGAGATTGTGGAGGTGTTTTTATTATTTCAGGACAGTTATATAGCAGCCAGAATCTAACGTTCAGAGCAGTGTGCTTGGGGTCATTGTCCTGGTAGAATTTAAGATCGTTATGAAGGTTCAATTTTCGTGCTGAAGATTTCAAATTTTGCTTTAAAATATCAATATACTTGTACTGATCCATTATACTGTCAATAAAAACAAGATTACCAACTCCAGCGGACGACATACACCCCCATACCATAACTCCTCCTCCACCATGTTTTACTGTTGGTACCAAGTTCTGTTTGCGAAATTCTTCCCTGGGTTTTCTCCACACCAAGATTCTACCGTCAGAACCAAATATATTAAATTTACTCTCATCAGCAAATATAACTTTATTCCAGTAATCAGAATTCTTATTTATGTTGGATTTTGCGAAAGCTAGTCTGAGTTTTTTATTCTTTTCACTTACGAAGAATTTTTTCCTGGCTACTCTACCGTGATATCCAGCAGATCGAATTACCCTTCTAATAGTCTCAGGATTAACAATTATTCCATATAATGCTTGTAAATCAGCAGCAACTTTTGAAGCACTATTTCTTGGATTTTTTTTTAATATTTCGAACGATAATTCGCTTTATTCCATTGGATAGCTTTTATGGTCGGCCAAGTCTTCTTTTACCCTGAATCATATGATTCTTTTTATATCGTTTAATGATATTGAAAACTGTTGAACGACTCAAGTTAGCTGTTTCAGCAGTTTTTCTAGTAGATTTTCCACGTTCAATATGCAAATTAATAACTAATTTTCGAATTTCAGGCGAAGTTTCTTTTCGTTTAGCATTCATGGCTACACAGAGCTAAAAAACACAAAAACTCCAAAACAAACTGGAGAGAAATACTGCAGACGATTTTATAAATTATTGCCAATTGCTTTTAAGTAAAAATAAAACCCCAAAAAATATTTTTATTGCTTATTTCAGACGATTTGTGTTGCATATATAATGGTGTCCCATCACTTATGTGAGCTATTTTTTGCTCCGTTCTAAACATTTGTATTTTTATTAAATTAATATTTTAATATTTTGACAAAATGTATGTTATGTAATAATTTTTACTAAATTTAAGTATGAAACACACCCACAAAAATTTTTTACATGTTTTTTTTTTTAATTTATTTGATTAGTTTCCTTTTGTAAAGCACAAGTGTCCCATAACTTATGTGAGACACTGTATTTGATATGACGTACACGTTACACGCAGTGCATGTAACGTGTGACATAATAGCGATTGCATAATATTCTTCTGAATTGCCAGAAAACACGTTTTTTGCCAGTAAATAACATGGTTTGAAGAAGTTTTGTAATTTTCTAAAGTTTTCTAAGAAAGTCACATCTGAGTCACAATGTGACGTCACTGAGTGGTGGTAATTTGGTCACAGATGTGATGTGACCACAGTGACTCGCAGTGACGTCATTGTGACCATGCATGCTATGAGGGATCTTTTGAAGAATTTTTGTATATATTTTTTAATTTTCTAAGAAGGTCACATTTCAGTCACAATGTGACGTCACCGAGGGGTGGCATTTTGGTCACAGATGTGACGTCACATTTCAGTCAAAATGTGACGTCACTGAAGGGTGGCATTTTGGTCACAGGTGTGACGTCACATTTCAGTCACAATGTGACGTCACTGAGCGGTGGCATTTTGGTCACAGTTGTGACGTGACCACAGTGACTCACAGTGACGTCCCTGTGACGTCACTGTGACCATGCATGCTATGTGGGTAGTTGTGTTTTCTTGCCTCCAAACAGATGAAAACATGAAGGAAGAGGAGCAAGGAAACACAAAAGTAAACCCAGGAGGCGTTTTTTCAGGTGTTTTCCACCAAAATATGTCTTGGCAGATCAATTGCGTTTTAATATGAAAATCAAGATTTTCCAAATCCTAGGACATCATCTGTGCTCGATGAAATGATTGACCGTGATGCTGCTTCCCGGTCGCATATTTCAGATGTGTATATCGCTGGGACGATTACTGTTTCTAAACCAATAGGAGACCGTCATTATCACGGTCAAGTGCACGCCCACACAGTTTTATTGACAGGAACTCGTGGACAATTGACGGTACTAATTATAACGATAATCTGTTGCGGATGAAAGTTTGCTGACTGGCTGAATGGTTAGAGCGTCGAGCTTGAAACCGGAGGATATGGATTCGAGTCCATCGCGGGCCGAGAGTCCGTTGGCGATTTTTTTTTTTAATTATTGGAGGCTGTCTTTTATTAATAAATAAGACATTAAAAAAAATATTTCAAACCCTTTTAATATTCTAAATATCGTTCCAAAATGATTTATATATATATTAAACAAATGGGAAAAAAAGTATTCTGCGAAAATATCCGTATAAGGAAAATTCTTACTTTAATTTTTATTTATTTATTTATTTATTTATTTCAGGATCAGAGGAAGTATAATTTCTAATTGAAGTAAATAAAATTCAGTCATTTTGAAAAAAAAAAAAATTCTTTCGTACCTTTAATTTTTAATTACCGAGTACAAATTCAAACAATCCGAGTACAAATAAATAATAAACACACACGATCAATTGTCCACGAGTTCCTGTCAATCAAACTGTGTGGGCGTGTACTTGACCGTGATAATGACGGCCTCCTATTGGTTTAGAAACAGTAATCGTCCCAGCAATATACACATCTGAAATATGCCTCCTGGTCTCAAAAAGTTTAATAGGTCTTCACATATTTAGAGAATCTGTGCTATATAGCTTTTTTATAAGTAAAAAATTCACATTATTTTTTTACCATTTGATTAAGCGGTAAGTGAATTATTTAACTACTAGTTAACTACTATTTAACTACTAGTTTTGTACATTTCTCATATTGACAGCGTATTTTTGCCTAGTGTTAGTTACATGTGCTACGCACAGGCTATCGGTAGTATCTCCCTGAATTTTATTTCATTCAGTCGTACTTTACTTATTTATCAAATTGTTTTATCTGACTCCATTAAATTAAGGTTATTTACTATAACATTTCAAACCTAAGCTTAATGAACGCATTAACAAGACAATTTTTAAAAAGACATTTTTTATTCCATCGAAAACAAAACCATGTTGTTGCCACCAACACAAAAGAAATAACAATCTCTTTCAACATCCTCTCACCTTTTGATAAATGGAATTTATCAAAACAATAAATATTCAAAATAATCTAAAAAATATTACAAATAACTCTGTATAAACATAGTATTGAAGTTAAACAGTTAGAACTAAATATTATAATACAAACACTTGCAAATAAATAAGTTTAAAATATCTCTCAAAAATATAATTAAAATAAGAAGTTCAGTCAGTCCTTATAACGTTTCGGATATTTTACTGTTGTTCACACATTTTCTCTGATCAGATGTTTTTTGCTTCTCAGATGATTGCTCCAAAAGGCTAAGATATTCATCTCGGAATCTTTCTCGTAGATTTTTCTCATCGATTTTGCTGGTATCTCAATCTTTTTGATATGTTGACTTTATCCAAATGATCCAAATCGAGAACTCCCACCGTTCGAATATCTTGAATAAACAAAGATGGAGAAAACGGAATTTCTAAAAAATTTGGTCCTTTTTCATGACAATCATTCAATGACGGGTAGCCCTTTTCATCACTTGAAGTGTCAAATACAGGTCTAATCTTTGTTGTAGAATTCGCCTTAAAATCTTTTGCTGGATACTGAGATCTATCGATATAATCCCTGTAATTTCTGTCTGGATTTTGATCTCTGTCTTTAGAGTTTGCATACTTATTTTCTCTGTAATTTTTCTCTGGATTTTGATCTTTATCTTTATCTTTAGAATCGACATACTCATTTTCACGGTAATTTCTTTCGGAATTTTGAACTCTATCTTTAGAAACTATATATCTGTTTTCTATAAGATTTGCTACTGATGCATCTTTTGTGAACAATGAAGTTATTACATTAGTTAAAGAGCAGTCAAATTTTTTCCAGGCACTTTGCCCATGATAAACCAACCTAAAAACGTTTCGAATGCAACTAAGCCACATTTAAGTTTATGCATGTTTCCGGTAAATAGTTTACTACAAAAATCTGCTCCTATCAATAATTCTATATCAGGACAACCTTTTCCATAATCCCGAATCCATATTTTCTTCTCTTTTAATTCTTTATTCCACGATCCTTTTTTAAGCCTAGGAATTTTACTACAGATTTTTGGCTGATCCGGCACCTCTATATTACTGGAAAATTTTCCACTGAGTGCTTCAAGTTTTAGTTTGTAAAGATTGTGATTCTTTTCTTCAGTTTTAAATTTACCAAACAATGAATGTCTTAAACTTTCCCTTTCTATTGGATTCAGGTCCAAATTTTCAGCAGTACTTTGTAAAATATACGACTTCTGAGAACCGCTGTCAATCAATACTTGACGTTCTTTATCTTTTGACTTCAATCTAATTATCAGTGTTTGAAGTAACACTTTCTCTGGTACACAATGACTCAACAAACTGACGTCTGAAGCAGCAGAATCAGAGTGATGTTCAGTCGGTTGAATTTCAGTCAATTTGTTAGCTGGCAATTCAGGACACATCAAAACTAAATGTCTTTTATTGCATAAAATACATTTGATGTTAGTTTTGCAAAATTTCGAATGATGCCCGATTTTAAAACAAAGGAAACAGCATTTTTGTCTTCGTAAAATTTCGTGTTTTTGTGCCAAATTAAGCTCTTGAGCATTAAAGCATTCTTTACTATTGTGTAACTTGTCACAAAAAAAACGCAAGAATTGTTTACTTTCTTTTTATCAATGGTTCCTGAAAACAAATCACTAGTAGTGGGCGGCGCAAAATGCTGCGATATTTCTTTCCGTTGACGATATTCATTTATAAAACTAGATTTTGCCAAGCGAATCTGTTCGTCACTTTTAACTTCCGTTTTCAAAAAGGATAATAAATTTTTCAATTTTTCGCCGTAAATATTATTTGAAGAATCGGCTGTAATATTGCACGGATTTCTTAACCATACTCTGAATAGCTCTTCCGGAATACAGGATTCCACAAGTGGAAAAAGCATTGCAGAATATTTATCTGAGGTTAAGCCTATCGATTCTAGAGCTCTTAAATAAGATTCTAGCCTATCATACAAGTTACTAGTGTTCATTCTATTTTTAGACTCTGTAGAATTTTGAACAACAAGTTTAAGAAGTTGTCTGACATAAAACTCAATTAACAGTTCATCGCGCCCAAATCGCGATTTTAAACTTTCGATGGCCTTTTCATAATTTTCACTAGTCAGTGGAAAACTATCAATTATTTCGCGAGCTCTTGTACCTTCACTTATGCACTGAATTAAATAGTAAAATTTGTCTTCATTTTCAATTTCATTATCTTCGTGAATTCTTTTGAATTGGCTCCAAAAAGCGAGCCAATCTTTAATATCTGAACTAAATTTGATCAACTCTATTTTTGGTAACTTTAATTTTTTTTTCGTTACAGACGAGTTAGTTACTGAGTTCGTATACTGCGATTAATCTCTTTCTCTAAATAAATTTCTACACTCACGTTAACTTTATCCATTTTTTCATTATATTCTTCTAAGGGGTTCATTCAGCTACATACTCTGCCATATCGCAATTTTCTAGCATGTTATTGCTTACCTCGTTGTCTAGATCTACCAAGCGATTGTAAATTCTTTTTAAGCTAGCAAATGTAGATTTAACATTTTCCTCCTTAGGATCTTCTTTTAATAAATTCGTTAATGCGTTGTAAGTTTTAGAAAAATTAGCTCTAACAGGAGAGCGCTTTTTGATTAATAGATCCATATTCATTAAATGAAATAATGTAGAACAATACCTTTTTAAATATCACGTCTTTGGTGTCACCAGTAATGTCGATAGTATCTCCCGGAATTTTATTTCATTCAGTCGTACTTTACTTATTTATCCGATTGTTTTATCTGACTCCATCAAATTAAGCTTATTTACTTTAATATTTCAAACTTAAGCTTAATGTACGCATTAACCAGCCAACTTTTAAAAAAGACATTTTTATTCTATCGAAAACAAAACCATGTTGTTGCCAACAACACAAAAGAAAAAACAATCTACTTTCAACACAGGCATCGCATTTCCTAGGTGACATTTTATTTATTCAAGATATTCACAAATGAGCTGATAATTTTTAGTTGACAATTTCGCTTATAAATATGCTCATAAACTTATACTTAAATATATATCAACTTTTTTTCATCTATATTTATTTTATTTAAATATATTTCGCGTGAAAATAGCATGCAAATATGATTTTGGCTGGAAAAAAAGTCATTTTTGAAAGTTTTTTTCTGCCATAATAATTTTGATTTTATGATTAAAAATTCACTATATTCTCTTATATAAATCCTATTATCGAAAACCATACGAATGCAAAAATAATGTCCTCGACAAGACTTTGAGATTTACTGATATCACGAAACATTTAATAATAGGATTTATTTTACATCATTTGGAAAATCTAATTTAAGTTTGTGGAACATTGCATGTAAGTGCATTTTGTTTTACTTGAAACTATAACGACAGTTTATTTTAAAACTTGAATTGCCCCATTCTTATTAAAGAAAGGAAAATATACTCGAAGTTGAATCAAGCGGTTTAATTAAGTGAATAATAAATTTGTTATTGGTTCCGTGGAAGTGTTTATAATATATGTATTGACTTTTTTTGTTGTAAGAAAAATATCCGCATTAAAAAGGCATATGTTATCAAACCCTTCGTACATAAGTCTTTAAATGAAATGAATTCATTTTTAAATATGAACGAAGCTGTCTGTTTCAGGTAATATAGGAAATGACTTTGAGGAAGGCAATTCAAATGAGGGTAAATATTTCTGTCAGGTAAGTTATCAAAAGTATTTACCTAATTTAATATAAAAGAAATTTCACCTATTATTTTATGTTTATAGAAACACCGCATTGTAACATAGATTGTTAATTTAGTTGCGAACAAGTATGGTGAGTGGTCAGGAAAAAACCTAATCAAAACAGATTTCAAATAACAGTATTTTATCAAGCAGAAACTTGCTTCCCTTAACCTCTTCAGACCTGAGCATAAAATAACTCTACAAATATATATTTATTTCTACAAATATATATTTATTGCTTTTGCACAATCGAAAAGACACCATAGATGATAGAAAGAGTCAATTATATGAAATCAGTACTTTAGGGGACTGGTAATTTAGGTTTACAAATAAGGATACAAAAGTACTAACCTTCTTAAAACATCAGTTTAACTATCAGTAATATAAATTTACACAATAACAAAATTAAGGTCTTTAAACAAGTAAATGATGAGCAAATCCTCAATTTTTTTTATTATAAAACATTTAAGTTAAATAATCCTGAATATTTCTTACTTTCTTGGCCACAATGTCTTGAAGGTATTTTTGAAACTCTGATGAAAATAATATTTATTTTATGAGTTAATATTCATCAGTGCTGACATTTATTGGTGTTGTTTTAAAGCAAAAAACATTCAGCTGTATAGAAGTAAAGTAAAAACGCAAAAAAATTGAACAGTTAATTTTTTATGAGGAAAAGAATGGAGGTACACATTTGTGTACCTCAGGTCTGAAGAGGTTAATCCATTTAAATTATTTGGAGTATTTTCCATAAGAAAATATTTAGACTTTCCTCTATATTTTGACTGTGTTTTTCCCTGATTTTTCGCCATCACGCGAACATGTATACAACTTTTTAAAATTAATTATACTGCTGATTTTTTGTCAAATGTCTATTTTTAGCATGCTTAAAAGTAATTTTAATACATTGAGAGATTACAGGTACTAAAGTATAACGAGGAATGGTTGATTTGAACTATAATTTTTGCGATAGACTGTAGGATTAATGTGCATATCAAGGGTCTGAGGTTATTTTAGATGATTTTACACGAGAAATTTCTAAAAGTACAGATCTGTATATACAAAGATAGAATCTGTTTTCCGTTAAATGAAGAAATCCACAAAAAATATTTTACTTAATATTCCATGAACAGAAACTTAAAATAAACTCCATGAGTTTATAAATAGTAACAATATGTAACAAAAATATATATATGTAAAATTATTATTTTCCTCCCGTAGAATTCAAATAATTAAACAACAATTCCAAAAACTGAAGACCGCAACAACCAAATTTAAACAATTATCAAAATAAATAAATAAATAAATAAATAAATAAATAAATAAATAAATAAATAAATAAATAAATAAAAAATAAAATAAAAAAGGGAATAAAATCTTTGCCAGACTTTACATAAATCAGTTGAAACAAAAATATTTTAAAAAGCTATTTTTAAAATGACAAAATATTTTTACAAATTCAAAGTTAAAAGAAATGTTGAATATAAATCCTGTCGACAAATTATGATTTACAAACATGTTTCAAATTAGTCTCCAAGGTCTCTTAAGGTTTCAAGCTCACGAGCGTTAATTTTGATACTGACAGAAGGAAAGTAATTTTACTTTAATACTATAATATTAAACATTCAGATTTTATGAACTAAATTTCAATTTTCTTTTTAAAAATAAAGTAATTTTCAATAATTTTTTCTGAAATGTAGCTGTTTAAAAAATTAGCACATGTGAAAAATTTTGTTACACTCTAAAAACTAAATGTGTTAATTCGACAAATTTACATATATGTGTGTGTGTGTGCGTATTTGTCGGTAAAGAGGCACAATACAAAGCAGTTGAACTTGTATTCAAATATTCGATTACACGAAAATTAATTATTTTATTGTTTCAAAATTATTATTTATATTCCCGATTGACAACTTTTTTATACTTATTCTTAATAATTCTAATTAATTTTATTCTCATTGTCTATTATTAGAATTAATCTCTAAAAATGCATAATATTCTAATTGTTAATTATTTAACTTTCGTATGTATATATTTTTTGCAACTTTAAGGGTTTCTTTTTTTTAGCCAAAATTCAATAATGTAATTAAGTATGTTTTCCATATATATACAAACATGAGTATAATTTTAAAACAAATTATTAAATGAAATCATTTTTTAAAATACTTGTTTGCAGTTTCTGGATGAACTATTGCTGTTGTAGTAACATAAATCTAATTTCCCTTTTGCTTACATACACACACACAGACACACACAATTTTTGCTCGCATTATAATATAAGATTTTTAAATTCAATTTTGCTCTCAAACGCATCCAATTGACAGTCTTTTGTTATTTAGGAGCTATATAATGTACCGTATTAGTCGATTTTTTTTTTTAAATAAAGTCGGAATTATTTCAAAATATGTTGTCAAAATGGGCATTTGATTCGAATTTAACTTAAGATAATTCTTTTAAAACCAGTCCTTACAGAAAAATGAAATTAAAATTTTTTCAAAAGAGGACAAATAAAATTTTTCAGCTGGATTTATCAAATTTATTTTTTGTTGTTGAATGAGCACTCTTCGAAATCTACCTCCGCCTATAGGCCAAGCCGATCCAGTGATTTTTTTTTCTTTTGAAATCTTCCACTATTTAAAGAAAAGCGTGCAAATTCAAAATGAATTTTTGCGTGGAATGCAAGAAAGATGCCTTTTTTAACACATTTTTTTTTCCAATATTAAGAATCAAAAGGCACTATTGTAATTTTTTTTAGTATATTATGGACTTATTAATCTTTATATATGTACAATATTGTTAATGTTGGATTGTTTCTTTACTTATTTTTTATGCAAAAATAAAAGAAAAATTTTGATTTTGCAATTTTTAAAAAAGTTTCAACGTTTTATTGAAGTTGAAGGAAATGAATGGTAACTTTCAAATTTGGGGAAATCGATCTTTACGTGCAATTCTACGCCATACATCAATTTAAGACTTTAATTTTTATAAAGCTTCTAATTTTCTAAAAATTCTCACATTTTCTATTTTTACAACTAATTTAAAATTAATCATGGCGTTATCTGATTATTATTATTAAATAAATAAGAAAATAATTTTTCAAAGAGTATAATATTATAAGCAAAATTTATTTTTGCCAAACATTTTTCAAGATACAAAACTTCAAACTTGTAACTTTGGACGATTACACGCATGTCATTCTATATCACAAGTTTTTTAAGCGTCCAAAATTGCTAAAATAATTTGTTTTTTGTCAAGATATTTTGCAGAGTTCTATTTGAATATGAATTGAACCTGTATATAAAATTTGATTAAAATCGGTTACCATGGGGCCACGACTTTTTTTAAAATTTTTGCTCATTTTACGTGGAATGACCCGTATGCCAATTCCTTTAGCATGTGAAAAATGTAAATTTTATAATCATTATACACATAAAATTAATTTTTCTTTCCGTTGTAATAAATGAAATTTTGTTTAAAATGTAAAAACTATGACAAATAATGTAATCATTCCTGCATGAATGATTTAACATTTTATTTATTTATTTATTTATTTATTTATTTTGTGGTGCTATGACGTTTAATTATTTTGTCTTTCTAAATAAATTTAATACATTTAACTTTTTCAAATTTCGTAAAACAAATTATTGCAATAAAATTAAAGTATGTTTAATTTTATTAAATATATGACAAAAATAACATAAAATAATTTAAAGCTTTCTTTATCAAACAAAAAGTACATTTTTTTCTCCAACTTGGATTATTATAACTTAAATGCTGCATTGATGATAAGTTATAAGCTATTAAAATAAAAATCATATTTTTTTCATACAGTAGTGCATACCACTTAAATGAATTAAACTTTTGAATAAAAAAAGAGACAATTATGATGCACAAAAAAATTATTGTTCAATTTTTATTCTTAATTAATACACTAAGGTTACTGATTCTGTTAATCCGTGTTTCATATAAGCAGCATATGCTGCAATATCTTTTTTATGTCAACATTTTGCACATAAAACATAAAAAATTGTTATCCATGAACAGAGATTTATCACAACAATATTTTACAGTTTTTGCAAAAGTTTAAACATTTGACTAAAATCAAGCTTTTAGAAAATACTACATATATTCATAAAATAGTTTGTTCTATAAGGCATAGGTAGCTATTGATTAATGATAGATTAAAATCTATAAATTTTAATGACAACTAATGTAAAAATAAAGTATAAAGAGGGAATGTAAATACCTTTATTTTTAAACCTATATATTCTCAATTCAAGTGATAATTAAATGACAAATACAGTTAAAAACTGTATTAACGTCACCTTTTTTTTTAACTTAGAAATAAGAACACCATTTAGAATATATTTTGTTTTTTCACAAACTAATGAAGCCAAAAGATTTTTTCACTATAATGATACTGTGAAATATAAACTAAATATAAGTGAAAAATTCACACTCATACAATAAGTATTCATTTACTTAAAATATAATCCTCCACTCCACCTATACACAGAAAAAATCGTCAACATAACAGTCAGCAAATAATCTGTTAATTCGTGTTGTAGTTCGTGTTGCCATTTATCAAAGCATACTTAAACTAGTCGTTGGGGGCCACCGTAATACTTACCCATCATGGATATGTATATGAAAATAAAACGTGTGAAAACTATTTATACAATGCATTGCAATTCATAAACAAAATTTAAATATTGTTAATATACATAGTAATGCTTTATTAAAGCACTGCTGATGTACCAATTTCGACAAATCATATAAAACGCCAAACTATTGAAGTAGTACCGAACTGCGTAAAAGAAACATCCTTATAACTCCAAAAATAATAATTCTATTAACTAACAATTAACTGTGCCGGATTAAGCGTCTCATTTCCAATTAAAATATACCTCTGAATTGAAATTTGATTGAAATACAGGGTCATGAAAAATCGAAGAATGTGGAAAACAGGATTACAAATATCTCGGCAACTAATAATCCGATCGACTTCGTTCTATATGCAAAATGTGTGTTATTTTATTGCCTTTTACGTCCATTCCTTAAAACAAAAAAATTCGAAAATTTTTATATACCTTTCATCAGAACGAATTTTTCGAGGGTCCGAAAAAAATAGTTCCGGATAATCGAGGTTGCTGATATTAAATAGGGTTCGTCCCATTCTTACATACTAACTACATACAAAATTTCAAGTTTCTATCTCAATTTGTTCGGGAGATAGAGCGTTTACAGACAGACAGACAGACGGACGGCAAATTTTTTTTTCTAAAAATATGTTTTTCGGAATCTCCACTATCTGAAACGTGTAAATCCGTCAAAAAAAATTTTTCGATTTTCAAAACGATTGCAAGACTTACCCTATACTACGTATGATGGGTAAGTAAAAGAATAAAATACATAAATCAATAATATTTAATTGCACTATATACAAATAACATCCATAGCTAGAATAAAAATATTAAAGTACTCAATTCTTTTTGTTTAATTACATATTAGAAATAAAATAACAAAATTAACATACTGAAATAACAATAATACAAGCAATTTTTAAAAAAATAAAGATAAAACAAATATAAAAATATAAACTTTTCTACCAAAAATTGAACCGACTTCAAAAACTACTGCAAAGTGAAAAATAATTTTTGTACATAATAGTAATAAGAAATTAAATTGAGAACATAGTATTTACCATGCGTATTATTATATTTATGTACATTAATTTGATTTTTTGGAATCGGTACCAGCCAAGCCAAGTTTCATGTAATTTTCCAATCGATACACATACAAGTATTTACGAGCTTTTTACGATTTAATATTTAGTTAAAAATATAACTTTATTCGTTGACGATTTAGATTGGATATTTAATTTTAATTTTGAAATTGACTTGGCTGGCACTGACTCCAAACAATCAAATTAATGTACATAAATATAATAATACGCATGGTAAATACTACGCTCTTAATTTAATTTCTTTTTATTATTATGTACAAAAATTATTTTTCACTTCGCAGTAGTTTTTGAAGTTGGTTCAATTTTTGGTAGAAAAGTTTATTTTTCTCTTTTTAATTAAAAGCTAACGATTTTTTGAAGTCAGTTAATAAAAATTATAATACGTAAAAAAATATTGTAAATTACACATGGATGTAAATTTTGTCAGAAGTAGGGTCCGAACGCACGCTCTCTTTCCAGCATCAGAGCTTAAATCTGGCTCCTTAAACCGCTGGGTCATCCTGACTGAGCTCCAATCGGCGAGTTTATTCAAAGTCCACGTTATTTTTAATTTGCGAGAAGTCACCAATTTTATTAAATTTTGCCTAATTACTAAAAAAGTACTGAACCAATTTCCAAGAAATGGAAGTGGTACCAATTAGAGAGTAGCCAGTTTTATTTAACACAAAAACAAAATTAATCGGTTGGATACTTGATACTAGAGTAATTGATGAACATACATAAAAAAAATACATACGCGTTGAATCGATAACTTCCTTTTCCTTTTCTGAAGCCGGTTAAAAATAAAAATTGTAATAGGGAAAAAAATTGTAAATTTTACATAGATGTAAATTATGTCAGGAGTGGGATTCGAACCCACGCTCTCTATCGAGAAACAGAGATTCAACCTGGCGACTTAGACCGCTCCATGCTGCCTACACTACAGTCTGCGAACGTATTCAACACTTCTAATTAGCGAAAAATCACTAATTTTATTAGTTTTTGTCTAATTACTAAAAAAGTACTGAACCACTTTCTATGAAACGGAAGTGGTACCAATTCGAGGACATCATCTTTCATTTAAAACAAAAATAACAAAATCGGTTGAATAGTTTCGCAGTAATCGGTGAACATACATAAAAAAAATACATACGCGTTGAATCGATAACCTCCTCTCCTTTTTGGAAGTCGGTTAAAAATGGACTGTTTTTCGAGTGCTTTTCACCATATTCACCCTTATAAAATAGTATTTATTAAGAAACTATTTTTACAGTCTATTTGCCCCACCAGTGGCCGAGAGGTTCGGACCTCTCAACTGGTAGACGGCAGGTGCTGGGTTCGAACCCAATCGCGGCTGTCGGCCTAACCGTTCGGAGTTTTCCGTGGTTTTCTTCGAACCTTGCGTAAATACGGGTTAGGTTCCCTTAGAAAGACCCCCACGGAGGGCACTCCCCCTGGTCCTATATCCCATTAGCGTAGATAATCGGACGACAAAAATCAACCAACCTTACAGTCTATTTACAGTATGCCTACCACACGAAATTTAAAGTTTACATATTTAAGAATTGCATAAATACTACAATTTCAAAAACTTTTACAACGCTTTTTTTTTTAACTTAATCCCTTTTAAATTTCGTTTTTTTTCTTCTATTCTTTGAGGATTAGATATTATAAGTAACTACAATTTCAATTTACTATTCCCTTCAGTATTACAAAAATCGGGATTTAACACTTTTTTTTTGCGCCTACTGGCACAAACATAAAAAAAAGTTTATTTTGGATCGAAGACTGGCATCATCCATTTGCTGCCATTAATTTTGAAAACAGTTTTATATTCCCAGATATTGCATAAAAATTGTAATTTAGAAAGTTTTAAAAATGTTTTTAGGGAATTTTCACTCCTTTTAAATTTTGTATTTTTTACAAAATGATCTTAGACAGCATTTAAATATCATAGATAACTACAGATGTAACTACATAAGTAATGTTTAGACTGTTTAATGACATAGATATTATGTAATGATTGCTTTTTGCACATGTACCTCTTGGGCGTTGTTCCACCGACTTAAAATATAGTCCATGGAGAAACAGGGATTATTATGTCCAATTTGCTAACATTATTTTTGAAATCAGTGCAGTATTTCCTGAGATTAATCGCTGTAAATAATCACACGCACAAAAATTTTATCTCCTTTAAAATATTATTATTTTCATCTTACAATTAAAGGAAAATACCATTTTAAATTATTTATGACTAAACTCTATTTAGCTATTATATAAAACATCATTAAAATTCATCAATAAATCCTACTATTGAAAATTTCTTCTAACGCTTTATTATATACCAAAGTTTTTTTCGAATTGAATAGCAAAAGTGACTATAATAAATGTAATTATCTCACTAACAGATGCTTTTCACTTCATTTAAATATAAAATATCAATAAGACTTAGATTTTACTAATAGTTAAACTATTGATATTATTCAGAATAATCACAACCTGTATTTATATCTGTATATGCATTAGAAGGCATGTAATATACGTACTTATCTTGAATCCATAGGAAAATCGAATTTCCTATACTGCAATATGGTATGTTTGGCATTTTCTCTTGCTTTAAGTTTAACAACAAGTGTTTTTATTTTAATTTCTCCTTTTTTACTCTCTAACTTTAATATGTTTTGCCTCTTAAAACAAACGGTTTCGTTTTAAGCTGAGAGAATACGTCTCGAAAAAGCTCCCTGGTAGATAAATTTCTATTATTATTTAGTTAGATTTAAAATAATAATTTGCTTAACTAGACCAGCAGTTATATAATTTTTATGCTTTCGCAGTACATACTAAATTTGATTTTGTATCCGTGTGAGTATCTTTAAGAAATATTTTGACTTTTATTTAGTTGAAGGTTTAAAAACAAATCTTTCTCAAAATCCATAAATGTACAATTATTGATTCTACGAATTGATTATTTCCAGCTGAGCGAAAAATTGAACAGGCCGGGAATAGAACCCGGATACTTGGCTTACAAGGCCAATGCTTTACCTGTTAAGCTATCTGGGCGATAGCCGGCTGGGATTTCTCGCTCAGATAACCTTATTGGTCGTAACATATGGTCTGTCATTTGAAACAGCTCGGCAGAATAAACCGCAGGTAATGGAACTCCATATAACGATGGATACGTAGATATACTATTATTTTTTAACACAATCAAACTGATTGGTAAAGCTATCATACGAATTGATTATTTCCAGCTGAGCGAAAAATTGCCCAGGCCGGGAATCGAACCCGGATACTTGGCTTACAAGGCCAATGCTTTACCTGTTAAGCTATCTGGGCGATAGCCAGCTGGGATTTCTCGCTCAGATAACCTTATTGGTCGTAACATATGGTCTGTCATTTGAAACAGCTCGGCAGAATAAACCGCAGGTAATGGAACTCCATATAACGATGGATATGTAGATATACTATTATTTTTTTTTAACACAATCAAACTGATTGGTAAAGTTATCATACGAATTGATTATTTCCAGCTGAGCGAAAAATTGCCCAGGCCGGGAATCGAACCCGGATACTTGGCTTACAAGGCCAATGCTTTACCTGTTAAGCTATCTGGGCGATAGCCGGCTGGGATTTCTCGCTCAGATAACCTTATTGGTCGTAACATCTGGTCTGTCATTTGAAACAGCTCGCAGAATAAACCGCAGGTAATGGAACTCCATATAACGATGGATACGTAGATATACTATTATTTTTTTTAACACAATCAAACTGATTGGTAAAGTTATCATACGAATTGATTATTTCCAGCTGAGCGAAAAATGTTACGACCAATAAGGTTATCTGAGCGAGAAATCCCAACCGGCTATCGCCCAGATAGCTTAACAGGTAAGGCATTGGCCTTGTAAGCCAAGTATCCGGGTTCGATTCCCGGCCTGGGCAATTTTTCGCTCAGCTGGAAATAATCAATTCGTATGATAACTTTACCAATCAGTTTGATTGTGTTAAAAAAAATAATAATTATTGATTTTGTTCTAAGCATTTAAAGTAGGCACATTGTGCTCGGTCTTGGATATCTAATTTTAATTCCATACTTGCAAAAAGAATCAATAATATTTTAGTAAAATTTTTCTTTTACAGTGAAAGGTTAAATTAAGGATTTCAAATTATCTAAAAAATTCGTTTGCGAATTTTAATTATGTCAGTCATTTTTCATTCAGTCATCAAGTAATCAATAATTAGTCATTAATTAGTCAGTCATTGGTTAGCCAATAATTTCCCATTTTACTAACAGAAATTGCCCGTGCCGGAAAGGGTTAATTGAATAAATATGAAATGGTCTGACACCTGTATTATATAAAATGCCTCTGAGAAAATAAATAAATAAGCAAATAAATAAAAAAGAATCGCAAGTTCTGAGATAAATGTCTTTTAGCCCCTTGATGCGAAGCAGGAGAAAACATATCCCACCTACTTTTAATGGCGAAATGTCACTTTGGCACCAGAATTTTGAAATGAATATTTTATTTTTAACAAGTACGATAAGTAATTTTATAAAGAAAAGTTTTTATCAGTTTAGAAATAAGTTTATTTCTAAATTTTGCTGTCAATCAATCATTACAGCAGTTTAAGGATAGAATTGCTTCGTCCCTGAAAAGGTTAATGATTAACTCTTTTTTCATAATAAGCATATTTAATCTCCCATTTTAGGTTTTTAGCAATATAGCATAGAGTGTTACTTTATTTAAAACTGGTCTGGACCCATTTTAAAATAAACTGCTTTCAAAGATTTGTTGTCAAATCATACGAACTGAATATTTCCAACTGAGCAAAAAATTGCACAGGCCGAGAATCGAAACCAGATACTTGGCTTACAAGGCCAACGTTTTTACCCGCTAACCTAACTGAACGACAGCCCGCTGGGATTTTTCGCTCAGATAACCTTATTGGTCAAAACAACAGGTCTATTATTTAAACAGCTCTGCAGAATAAACCGCAGATATTGGAACTCCATATAAAGATGGATACCTAGAAATACTGTTATTTTCAACACAATCAAACTGATTTTTAAATTTATCATACGAATAGAATATTTTCAAACGATCGAAACATTGCCCAGGCCGGGAATTGAACCCAGATACTTGGCTTACAAGGGCAATGGTTTACCTGATAAGCTAACTGGGCGATAGCCGGCTGGGATTTTTCGCTCAGATAACCTTATTGGTCAAAACAACAGGTCTATTATTTAAACAGCTCTGCAGAATAAACCGCAGGTAATGGAACTCCATATAAAGATGGATACGTAGAAATATTATTACTTTCAACACAATCAAACTGATTTTCAAATTTATCATACGAATAGAATATTTCCGAACGAGCGAAACATTGCCCAGGCCGGGAATCGAGCCCAGATTCTTGGCTTACAAGGGCAATGGTTTACCTGTTAAGCTAACTGGGCGATAGCCGGCTGGGATTTTTCACTCAGATAACCTTATTGGTCATAACAACTGGTCTGTCATTTAGACAGCTCTGCAGAATAGACCGCAGGTAATGGAACTCCATATAAAGATGGATACGTAGAAATACCATTATTTTCAACACAATCAAAGTGATCGGTAAATTTATCATACGAATAGAATATTTCCAACTGAGCGAAAAATTGCCCTGGGCGGGAAGATCGCTAAAAGTAGACATTTGATTGTTATCAGATGTCTATTTTTAGCGTAATTTAAGACATTATGAATAATTATAATACAAATTTTAAAAGTAATTATAACGCTGATGACATGCACTTCAGTAATGACAAGAATATATGGAACTGAACCACAATATATCGGATATAAGACATGATATAATTAATTTATTAGCAGGCAAGACGTATGTGATATACAATGTGTTTAATATTCCACTAAATGTATAGTTGAAAAAAAATTAATTATATATCATGTGTAACAATTGCTATGTTCATTGTACTATGGCAAAAGAAGAAAAAAAAATATTTTTAGAAACGATGTTACGTTCACAAAGAATTTGAATGTCGACATTTGTTACGGAGTAGTAATAAAAAATTTTAAACACGTTTCGAAAATTTTTAATTTAATTTTTGAGTAATTTATTTAAACAAACCCCCCTAATAAATAAAATACTACAAAATGTATTATTAAATATATTAATAGATAAGGACTGTTTGATATTATATTTTTTATTTACAATGAAATTTTTGAATAAAATTAGAAATAAAATCGGAAAACATTTTAAAAAATTGCAATTGCATTATGCATTTGCCTAAAAATTTGCACATAAAATTATAAAGTTTATGCAGATTTCTTAAAAAAAATTAAATTTTACAAATTAATACAGGCACATTATGCCATATAATAATTTATTTTTTAAAAATAAGATATATTTGTTTTCCGATGTTTTTTGAAACTGTAATATTAAAATTAAACGTATTTTTAAAAATCTTTATATTTATTATTTGAGTTTTATAAAATTATAGATTCAATAAGTTACCCAAAATTTTTATTCGAAACATCCTCTTTCTAGTAGTCAGTATGTTACTTAAGAACCTTGAACTATTACTGTAAGGTAAACATCCGAAAGTCTTCAATGTAATTGAAACTGAATAAGAAATATTAATTGCAAACTAAGTAATAAAGTCTAATAATATTTTACAAAATAGCATTCAATTTAAATGTAAGCCACTTAACCCCTTAATATTAGAATTAAATAACGGTTTAAGGGGACGAGGGACCTTTAAAATCACTTTTTTCTATTTTTAAAATTGCGCTTTAAAAATTATTCAGGGTACATTATATGCATTATAACATATATTTATCACAAAAAGAATGTAAAAAAAAAATTTTTTTTTGAAAAAAATAGGGAAATTTGTGTAATATTTTAGATTTAACGAGAACTTTTCAAAATGTCCCATGCGCATTCCATATCAATGAAAATCGCCAATATTATTTATACAAGTTTGATTTACACATATAAATAAAACAGTGCATGGAATTTCATATATCTGAATATAAAGCTAAGAAAAGAAAATATTTCTAATTTTTTCTGAAATTTTGAGCATTTTTGAACCTATTTTTACAATAAACTACCTATAACTTTTACAATTATTTTTATTTTCAAAAAATCATGCACAGTTTTATGACATATATTGAGATGAATAAATTTAAAAAATTTCAAAGCATTCAGAGAAAAAATAATGCGCATGGAGCATTTTGAAAAGTTCTCGTTAAAGCTAAAATAATACAAAAATTTCAATATTTTTGTCAAAAAAAAATTTTTTTTACATTTTTTTTTTTTTTTTTTTTTGATAAATATGTGCTATAATACATACAATGTACCTTTCAATAACATTCAAAGTACAATTTAAAAAATGCAAAAAAACATGATTTTGAAAGTCCCTTGTCCCATTAAAAATTCAAATTCTTTATTGCCACCTTGTGTTTTGAAAAAAAATTCTTCTTATTTAATGACAAGTAACATGATACCAGAATAAAACCAATTATACTGCTTTATAAAACTGGAGGGAATCAAATAATTATGAATAAAAGCAGTGAACCTTTCAGCCCGTGTCTCGAGCGCGATGATTAAGGGACTAACTTATCAATATTTTTCAGAAAAACTTTCAAATAACGCTTAATTGCTCCATGTCTTTTACATAATTTATAATGTGTCATCACTGATTTTTGAAAACAGAAATTTTTGCCTAAATGAATCAAAGACATTTTCGGATTTAATGATGCAAAATTTACAATGAAAATTAAAATTTACTGGTAGGAATAATAAACATAGATTGGAATATTCATGTCTGTGCATGGTCATCATGATTATAAAAACATTTTGCTCGCATGACGTGCGGACGAATCGGGGAAGCGGACAATATATAGCTTAAAAAATGCAAACACGCTTAGAACATATTTAGTACTATCTTTTGACTGACATAGCTCCACTAACATTTCCATTAAAATTTTATCCTAACCCGTCCTTGTGTCGCCCTAAAGATCCCCCATTTAAATGATTTTAAAAAGCATTTAACAGATGATATTAAACAGAAAGCTCTACATTTTCGAACTATTGTAAAACGAAATTAGTGAATATAACGGAGGAGAATCAGTTGACAGTGTTTATAAAATAAGTCAATTTGCAATGGAATACAGATGTCTTATATACCGTAAATTGGGGTCACGTTGATCCTTTACTTAAAAGAAAATAAAATAAAAAACTTCAAAATAATACTTTTAGTAAATTGTAACCGATGTATTATCATAGTTTTTCCTTTAACCTTTTTATTTTATTTTGACAGGAAATGCTTACCTTTTAAGACAACTAACATAAAAAACTATTTTTCGTGGCTACTTTGTTCAAGGTAACCGTTGATCCTTAGTAATTCCAGTTGCTTAGAAATGACATGGTAAAAAAAAAATCTTTTTTTTTTATCGAGTCTGGAGTGTCAATTGAACTGTATTCAATTTATATGAAACTTAGTGAATGAACTCCAAACAGAAACTACTTTTTTCCAAAAATTTAACTCCTTCGCTTTAAATGCGTTTAAGAACCATTTAAATCGGGATCTTTAGTTTCTCTTAAATAATCTGCCATTTGTAATATATAAAATGCCTCTGACAAAATAAATAAATAAACGAAAAGAATTACAATTTCTGAGATACATGTCTTTTAACCACTTGAAGTGCGGTGAAATTAAAATATATCCCACTTAATTTCTTATTGCAAAATGCCACATTGACAGCAGAATTTTGAAATGAATAAATTTTAATTTTATCAAATACATGAAGTAAAACTTTTATCGATTTTGAAATGAATTTATTTCTGAATTCTGGTGTCATTCAATCTTTACAAAAATGTAAGGATAGAACTACTTTGCCCCTCTAAGGATTAATGATTAACTTTTTTTCATAATAAGGATATTTCATCTCCCATTTTATGTTTTTAGCTACATAGCATAAAATGTCACTTTCTTTACAACTGGTCTGGCCACATTTTAAATAGTAAAATTATTAAAATTACATCTAGACATTATGCGTATTTAATGCGTGGATATCCTAAGATTTTATATATAGACTGATGCATATTTGGAGATATTTTATAGTAATTTTAAACACATTTCTGTAGGCAATAGCAATATGAGTCCTCTGGCAAGACTGGGGATCTTAAACATGATTTTTCAGCGCCAAATTTGAGTTTTAAACAATTAATATGAAATAATGAAAGCATTAAAAAATTCGAAAAGAAAAAATATTAAAGTTAGCGAATTAGAAATTTTATTTCTTCTTCAAAAAATATGTTATATCTAATTGCCTAGAATATAATATTTGTTTAAGTGAAATTTATTAAGAACCTTTTCAAATAAAATCAATTTTCTCATTTTATGTTTAATTACATAAATGTTTTATATGCGATTAAATACATATCAAAAATACATTGAAGGTTTTATTTAGCTTTTTTAGATTCATTCTTTTAATAAACTGTTTCAAGTAAATGAGACTTGTGATTATATAGGATTTACTTAAAACACAATGCAGAATATATGTTACTTTGTTTTCTATTTGTCTGCGCTCGTGTAACATCTTAAATGTCTCAAACGCGACTCACGGACTTGTAAGCTTTTTTTTAATTATTATTATTATTATTATTATTTAGATTCAGATTGTTTGATTCCTACCAGTTTTTAAAAATAGTGCAATTGTTTTTTTTTCTCCCTTCATTTTAATTATCTTCAAGAAGGTGAATATTTCTATTAAGAAAATAAGGCCCCAAAAACTCCTGGATTTTTAAAAAATCTAGCCAATATTTATCGCATGAGATTATAAATATTCTTCGCTGAATCATTTAAAAATTGTTTCAAGAGCCCTTTTTTCTTTAATGTAATTTTGAGAGAAAATGCATGTATTAATTAAAACACTGAATTTTTATTTTTTAGGAATTTTTGTGGAAAAAGCCAGCAGGATTCTAACTCCTACATTTTCTGAAACAAAGATGATTAGCAACAATCGGAGAAATCTATCTATAGTTTCCATAGCAGCACCTGAATTGGAATTTTATTCCATTAAGAATGGTGAGGAAATTATTTATGTTTATGATGCTCCACATACGTCTTTTGTCACAAGTTTTCCAAGTACCTTATAAGGTAGTTCTGCCTCCTAAAGAAGATGCATTTGCTGCAAAATTACCTGATGGAAATTGGACAAGTTACTACGGAATGGTGCAACGTTCAGAAGTTGATCTCGCAGTAAATGTTCTGATGAACTACGAAGTATATCAAGATTTGAACTTCAGCTACCCTTACATTTTTACCGATGTCACATTTGTGACAGATAAGCCGGAATCAAATCCTGAGAGTTTGGCCATAACATATCCATTTTCTTCAGTATTATGGATTTCACTTATATTTACGATTTTCTTATTTTCATGCGGTTTATTTCTCCATGTGAATAGAAAACAAACATATCAAAATGTTCTATTTATGGCATTTGGAAGTTTATTAGAGAAATCCATCGACATGCGATTACAAAAATGCAATCTTAAATTGATCGTAGGTGCATGGCTTATGTTTGTTTTTGTTATCATTAACAGTTACAAGGCTGTTTTACTATCAGTACTCATACTACCACGATTTACAGGAATCAGAAATATACCAGATTTAGCAAAAGCTGCGGAACAAAATTCTGTAACTTGTTATTCATACAAAGGTACTCAATTGCATCAGACCCTTCAGCAATCAGAATATGACACTTGGAGATCGGTTGGTAAATGTATGCAAAGAAATATTTTAAATCCAGAAGATGTTGAAGAAGCCTTTTTTAGGGCTTCGCCGAAAAAGGCATTCATTGGCGTTAGAATTTATGTAGGAGACTATGAAGATGTGTGCTCTATTTCTGAAGACTCTTTTTATAACGTGATGTTTGCCGTTTCGGTTTCAAAAACTTTCCTTCAACTGCGTTATTTAAACGAAAAGATTCATCGGTTATTTGCTGCAGGGCTGTTCCAGAAGTTAGCGAGGGATGAAATTTTTTTTAATAAATTAAAAAGGACATCTTTTGATTCTACTGAACCACCTACACGTAAAATATTACAACTTGAGGATCTGAAAGGAGCTTTCATAGCATTGTTTATTGGATATGGGCTATCAACAATTGTACTGTTAATTGAAATGGTAATTAAATACTCTCGTATATCAATTGCCATGTTAACTGATGAAAGATGGAAAATTTGAAAGAAAATATTAAAAAAAAAAGTACACATAATGCACAGAAAGTATTTTGTGATACAAAATACTGTACACAAAATCTTTAGAATGAAATCAATAGAACTTATACTGAAATTGCGTCTGTTTCAGAAATATAATAAAATTCTTAATGCAACTTCATCATTTCAAAAGCGTGAAGCTAAAGTACGATTTCTTTAAGTTATATCAATTAAAATGACGGCGAGAGATATTGAAAAAGTTTTAAAAGATTTTAATTACGAAATATATTGGAGAATTTTCATGCAAAATATAGAGAACAAAATTGCAAGCAAATATATATAGAAACGAATTCTCAGCAGTAATTTTACGTTGAGATTGACACGTATAGAATAGATTTTTTATAAGATTAAAAAATTTACGCTACAACAGATTTTATTCTGAAATATGTGCACTGAATTCTGCATTTGATTTCATTGTATGTAAATAAAATATGACATTTTAAACAGCACAACACTTAAAGCTGTCTTTAAAATTTAACCAGTTTTTTTATTAACACACTTTTGTATTTAAAATTCAGTGTGTGAATATTTCAATTGCATATTCATCTTACATTCTAAAAAAAACCCTACTTTACATTCGGATATTACTCTACAGGGTGTCCTAGAACTTCGTGTACAAATTTTGAAGAATGGTAGAGAACATCGTTTGGAACCGCAATTACATAGGAAAACATGGGCGGAAACGTTTTGTTAACACTTCAAC
>CAXHSM010000846.1:0-194000 GCA_964019185.1 Maratus speculifer
ATGATTCATTAAGAAAGATTCATTCAATACTCACGAGAGATTTCGTCTGTTGTATTCATTCATTGTGTTGGCGTCTGTACTTTAGTAACGAGTGTGTTTTGCAACAATCATCAAATTTTAAAATCAATTTACTGATCCATCTTATGTACAAAAATACATTAATAGTAAGATATTTTTCTTAATTGAATATTCTATGGAAAATTTTAAAACTTGTGATTTGATCATATGACACAAAAGGACACAGTATGTTGCAACTTTAATTTTTGCTAATATTTGTCCCACAAGTAAACTGCAGAAGTGCAGAAAATACATTTACTCCCAACAATTCCCTCAATCTATATGAAAATGTTGTGACATACAGCAAAATTTTGTTGTATGTTACATGTTTACATCAATTCTGCATTACATTAACTATAGTATTTTTTTTTCCCCAGAATTTCTTCACTTCCATTACATATGATGGCCTGAGTATTTGTGCTTCATATTCCTGTAAAGGTCACCACATAAGTCTTTTTTTTTTTTTTTTTGTAGGTAACTGTATAATTCCGTTTTGAAATCTAAATGAATTGTATAGTTTTTGGCAATATTTCCACAGATGACTAAATTTCCTCATGATTCTAGATTGCCGGATCAGGCGTATTCTGCATCCCTCACTGAATGTTTGGCTAGTTGAATTGCAACTATCAGGTAAGTAATTAAGCATACTCTAGAAAACTATGCTTTCAGTTATTATTTAAGAAAACCTTTTTAATTGATATTTTTTTAATTTCATGCTTGTGAACATGGGGTTTTTTATGTCCTTAAATGAATATTTTAGCCCCACCAGTGGCCGAGAGGTACGGACCTCTCAACTGGTAGACGGTAGGTGCTGGGTTCGAACCCAATCGCAGCTGTCGGCCTAACCGTTCGGAGTTTTCGTGGTTTTCTTCGAACCTTGCATAAATACAGGTTAGGTCCCCTTAGAAAGACCCCCCACGAAGGGCACTCCCCCCTGGTCCTATATCCCTAGCGTAGATAATCGGAGGACAAAAGTAATCCAATCCAATCCAAAATGAATATTTTTAAATTAAAGAGAAATTTATAAAAGATTGGATTTGAAAGAAAACTCTTACAGTCTTATCATATGTATTTGTCAGAAAAACACTAAAGTAATGAATAATACAGTTAATTCAAACAATGGTAACTCACCAAATGTAACAGAGTCGTTACGTATTATCTAGCATGACCTTAATTTTACTAATTCATTAACCCTTAATCTATGACAATTATGCAGCATAGCACAGATAATAAGAGGTACAATGTAATAATAATAATAATGTGTCATACTGTTTAACATATTTTTTTTAATACAATCAAGGATCTATAATACGCGGACCCATTATCTGCAATTTTTTATAATCTGCGTTCCTTTACAAATGTAAACAATGAAATAAACAGTAAAAAAAGTTTACAAATCTGTGATCCAAAAATTATTTTTTTAAAACAAATAATAAAAAAAAATAATAAAAATTAAATAAAACATGGATTTTTTTTTAATGTACTCTTTTATTTTATTAACAGTAAAAAATAAACTGTATTACAGAACACACCTAAGCTTACTAAACGTTCAAAATGCCGACTTTTGAGTCGTAGCTATTTCAGTTTGTGTAAGTTCAGGAGAATGATGAGTGATGTGATTTCAGAGCAGACCAATGAAAACGTACTATTTTGTGTGCTTGTCTTGTGTCCTAGCAGTACCACAGCGACATCTGAGAATTAGATACTATGGGTTGCGAAGGTTGAATCAATGTAACCGATCATAGTGATTTATTGCAGAAGTTTCGCTAATGTTACAAAAGGCAAACAGGAACCTTTAATTCCAGGTGAACTCTGATTGATTTCTTAAGATCCGATCTTTCTGGAAACTAAGCTTTAGCCGGAGAGCTCTTTTTTTTTTTTTTCATTCTATCTACGTTCTCAATTCAGCAACAAGCACAGTTGAATAGTTGATGTTTATGAATTAAGGCTCATGTGTCATCTAGTATTGATTTTATTTTTTACTCTAATGCATATGCAATGTGCAAAATGAATAACGGAGAGCGTAGTAATGGTGCTTCAAGTTCTTCAGCAGCTTAAAGATCCCACATATCGTTCATATACTTGTTTTTAATATAACTCTTTTATTTCATTTGCAGTAACAACAAACTGTATTACAGAACATATGTAATTATTTTTATTTAAATGCACATGTATGCTTAAAAATGCATTTTTTGAGATTACTTATTAAATTAATTGCTAGATTTCATATTTATATTTCCATATTATACTGATTATAAAAATAAAATGCTATTTAAGAATAATAAAATGGCACATAATCTTATATACTCTATAATCCACAAAATTCCATAATCCGCACAACCTTTGGCCCCCAACTTGTGCAGATTATAGATCTTTTACTGTTGTTTATTTTTATTAGGGTTTTGCGCATCTGATGAAACTCTATTTGTCTCTGCCCTCTGTCTGTCTATCTGGTCATCACACTATACACAAAAACTATGTAAGTCAGAGAGTTCAGAATTTTGTGTACTTAAGCTGAATACCTCTTGTCATACAACAAATCATAAAAGTGTGAAAAGGGCTATTATTTTAATTAAAATATATTTTTTAATATCATCAGTTCATTTTTTTGTTGTTTTTTTTCTTCTAATTGTTGCACACAAATTTAGGTAAATATAAAAATTATTATGTATGTAACATAAATTAGTGAATTAAATAAATCACATGAAAAATGTGCTTATTTGTTTTTATTTCATCATGTTACATTATTTTTATCGCCTATTTTGACATGCGAAGTTAAATATATTTTTTAATTATTAAATTACTATTCATTTAAATTACTAGATGCCTCTGGTGGCCAGTTTTTATTTTAAATTCCAAATTTTCTAACAATTTTTTATTTTGAACTTAAATAATTTGATTTGGGCATTTTTATGTTGATTAAAATAAATAACTTCCTTCTATAATTATTTTAAAATTAAATTTATTGGTGCTACCACCTGTATAAAAATTTAATGATTATTAATTTACAATTCAGATTTATTTATTAAAGGACAAGTTGTTTTGAAAGAAATATTAAATGAAATCCTCTGGGCAATCTGCAATCTCATTTGCTCAGTTGTTTTTTATAGTTTTTTGCTATTTATTTGTTATGTTCATTTATTATGTTTTATTTATTAATTTACTTTTTATTATTTACTATTCTTAGCTGTTTTATGCATACTTAATGATGTTTAATTTAGGGATGTACCGGATATCCGACCAATATCTGGTATCTGGCATATCCGGCTGATTTTTCAATATCCGAAATATCATCGGATATCCAAAACTCAATCACCAGATATCCAACTTCTCTATCGGATATCCAGCAGAATGCAGCAAAGCAAATATAGGTGAATAACAGCAATTGTTTGATCCCAAACAATGCTGAAAAACTTTTGTTTATAATGCAAAAGATGAAATAATAAGTTCCCTATCAATGAGTAAAAGGTAATTCTTAAAAGCTTAAAAAATTGCCAGCTTTCCTTACTCTTTATATTTAAACTCTGTAATAAATTCAAGAATTTACATTTATATATTTTAGAAAATTGTATCTTTACTTTCAGATTGTAAAACAAAATTTGAAGTCAAAATAGCAAATAAAGCCTTTTTGTAAAAATGTATAAAGATAGAAAACCAACATTTAGAAATGATCAAATAATGCATGAAAAGGTAGCAAACAGCTGTTTGGAATCTATTATCGAGATTCTTCATCAGTACAAGACTCAGCATGTAGAAAAAGCTAAGCTGAGCAAAGCGACAGAGAAGGGCAGGCTTATATACCAATTAAAGGAGCGAATGTTAGTGGATTTGAATTGGCTGTTTGCTACTTTTACATGCATTATTTATGCCTTTTTAAATTTTGGTTTTCTGTCTTTAGTCTTTATAAAATGTGAAATTGTTTAATAAACTATGATTTCATTAATTTTCTTTCTTTCGCTTAATTTAAATAATGGGTTAATTGGTTTTTAAGTTAAACAACTAAACAAACATTTTTTACTTACTTCTATCTATGATAGAAGAAAGTAATGTAATAAATTTTTTTTGACGAATTTATATGTTTCCAACATCCCAAAAAACATATTTATTCAAAACCTGTCTGTCCCAGTGTCGCCATCATATCATCAAAAAGTGTATGAAGTTATACATAGAATGAACCAAAAATATATGTATGTTTTTGGCAGTAGTCAGCAGGGTCCATCTTCAATATGGAAACATTTCGCTGTAAGGTGGTTCTGTAATCACAATTTTTGTGCCATTTACATTATTCTACATCAAACTCTGTATGAAGTTATGCATAGATTGAACCAAATTTCTTTGTATATGTTTCTAGGAATGGCTGTCAGGTCTTCTTTCAATTTGAAAATATTTCATCACAAGATGATACTGTAATAATGATTTTTAACTCACAGGCTATCGAAACCTGAGAGCTTATATGTGCCCGACCATTCTATATACGTATGTATGTACATGCGTAACGCTATAACTCCTAAAAAAATATGAAATTCACTTAAAATTATGAGTATAGGTATATTCTGATATTTCACTTCCCTGATTAGTTTTGAATGTTCAATCGATAAGTATAAGTGGGGGGGAACAGGGCTAATACTTCTCTTAATTTATATCAACAGGTTTTTCATCCAGTATTATCAGTTTTCGCTCAAAATTTTAGACATGAGGTGCCACTGTGATTAGTATTATCTGCTCATTGGATAAGTATAAAAAGGCGAAAAAGCAGGCTAATTCCCCACACTTCATTTCAATAATTAGGTTTTTCATGCAGATTTATCAGATTTTATTCAAATTTTAGGTATAGAATCATTCTGATGAGCGAACCACCATAATTAGTTTTGGGAGTTCATTGGATGTAAAGAGGAGGAATGGGGGGCTGATCCCCCGCCTTTAATTTCGATAAATGGATTTTTCATGCAAAATTATTAGATTTCATTCAAGTTTTAGACACAGGATCATTCTGATGAGGACACCTCCATGATCAGTTTTGCGAGTTCATTGGATAAGTCTAAGAAGAGGAAAATGGAAGCTAACTCTCCCCCGCCCCTTTAATTTAGTTTAATGGGTTTTTCACACACAATTTGCCGATTTGCTTCAAAATTTGGATATAGGTTCATTCTGATAAGGCACTTCCCTGATTTATTTTGGGAGTTCATTTGATAAGTATAAATGGGGGATCGGTGGGATTACCCTCTTAATTTAGATAACTGATTTATCTTGCAGAATTAACCGATTTGCTTTAATATTTGGATACAGGTTCATAGTGATAAGATGCTTCCCTAATTAGCTGTAGGGTTCTTTTTTTAAACATAAGAGGGATACGGGCGATTACCTCAAACCCCCTTAAATTTGATAAATGAGTTTTTATGCAGAATTACCCTATTTTCTTTAAATTTTGGATGTACATTCTTTTTGATAAGGCAAATTTCTGAGGAGTTTTGGAAGTTTAATGGTTAAGTATAAAGAAGGGGGATAACTCTTCTTAAATTATATAATGGGTTTTTTTATGAAGAATTATTCGATTTGCTATGAATTTTGGATATAGGTTTTTTATGTGATAAAGCATATCCTTGATTAGTTTAGGGGATTCAGTGATTAAATATAAAATGGGGAAATAGGGGAAATAATTCCCCCCCCTTATTTTGTTTTTCAAACGTTTTTGAATTGGCAGTTCATGCAGCAATGGGAATTTCGTATCTTGCTAAAACTGACTATTCGCAAACAGCTGATGTATTGCAGAATAACAAAAAAATATTAATTTTAATAAACATCATGATCAAGATTAACTCATTCTTAATCTAAGTATTGACTGCAGCAAAAATTCTAGAGAAAATCGAAGTAGGTATGATATTGAACTAACAATATTGATGTAGTATTAATATTTGTAAATATTTTTTGAAATATTCAGATCTATGAAATAGAAGAGAGTCTTAGGATTGGTGCATCCAACTAGTTATTTTCGTGACTTCATTATAAATAATTAAAATTAAAAGTAATTTTTTTTTATATAAATTTCAAAGATAAAATTTAATTTAAAATAAAATTAAATGTAGCTTAAGGTAAAGCAGTATTGAATAATTAAAGCATGAAAAAATCATCAATTAAACCTATGTTTGAAGATAACTCTTCAACCATTGGTATATTAGTAAAACTTTTATGTTTACATTATAAAAGGATGCTATGCATTTCTTTGAAAATGCTTTACAATTATAGACATAATAATAAACTTGTATTTTTTTTTCTAAAAATTATCAGCATTTCATTATACATATAAGCAATTTTCAGTGGTTCATTGACAAATAAGCAAAGTATTTAAATGTTAGAATTGCATTTTTTATTCAATATTATTATTATACACATACAAAGTTTGAATTTAAGGACGGGATGGCAGGATTCATGGACTAAACAATCTTGTGTCATTTTTGTTTCCCTAAAAAATCACTTTTCGAATTTTTTTTCTTTGTGAAGTGACGTTGAAATCTCAGGATCGACTGACTATTTTCTTGATATTTTCCTCTATCGATTATCAAATCTCACAGTTTGCTATTACAACAATTATGCAAAATTCATGATTGTTTTTCTGCATTTGACTGAAAACTTTTGTAATTTTTTTTTCACAAAATTTTCTTGCTTTCTCCTCTTACAATTTTTTTTTTCTTCTGGAGACCAACTAGCAAATTTCACAAATTTATTTATCTCAAATAATTGACAAATTTAGCTATTTTATTCTGTGACTGATTAGCAAATTTTCCTTTTTGCTTTTGTGACATTCCGATCAAATTAACAATTGTTTTCCTGTGTCCAGATGAAAAATTTGTGTTTTGTCTTTGTTATTGCCTGACGAATTTCATGATATTTCCTTGTGACAGATTAACAAATTTTACGATATTTTACTGTAATAGATTGACGAATTTTGCTATATTTTCCCACTGCTCAAGTTCTCTCAAAGTTCAAATTTTTTCAGACCGGTCGACAATTTTTTAAAATTTATTTTTACCATGATGGACAAAAATGGATGAAATCAGCGATATTTTTCTATGACTCATTTATATATTTTGCAAATATTTTTTCTTGTGCCGAAGCAAGAAATAACTAAAAGGGCAATAATGGTCACTAGAGTCTGAGCTCTATCACATGAGTCTGGAATTAGCACTAAACAAAATGAGATTAAATCCTGTGTTGCACATTGGAAAAAAAGAACAATAAGAAAACCTGTTTTTTACAATCAGTAGTTCAACATTAGATTTTTTCATTTTTCAAAATCATCGCACATTTCGTCATCAATGGGCTCAATTATCGTACCTCTTTTTTTTATTTAAAAGACGATCTTTCATACAATGTTTCTGTTTGGATTCGTTTTTTTTTCATGTCTGATAATTTGCACTTGCCTATTTTGTAACTTTTCTACTCTCTTCTTTATTAACATTGACATTTTGATTTCCTATTTAAATAAAAATTCTTCGAAATTTAAAGAATTTCGTAAAATGAACAAATAAAATGTGGACATCCATTGCCCAAAGCAAGATGTTTGAATGTTTCCCATTGAATTATTGAAAATCAGTAAAAACATCATTTTTATGATGACCAAAACATGATTTATGTAATAAGAGTCATATTACGTATTATGTCATGAATTAAACATAAATATTCCTAGACGAATCATAAACAAAATAAAATGCGGATACCACAAACTCCATTCTCGACCGATAATAACAACCGTTTTTTAAATGATTTAAAAAAAAAATATTAACTTCAAGGAAACTCATTTAGAAACAATAAAGAGTTTATGTGCATAGTTCACAGAAATTAGGACATGACTTTTTTAAATAAACCATTTTTCATGTAATAGAAGAAACCTACTGACATCCTTTTCAGAATTTTATATGGTTTTAAAATTCCAATGCATAGTAGAACATAATTCAATTAGCTAAAATGTCAGGGATTACAGTACTGAGGATAATTCCACTAAGTGATATATAATCACCGAAGGGTATTGACAATACAATCACCTACATGCATTATTCTTGAAAGCAAATTAAAATTGAATGCTCATCAGATTTTACAAAATTAAGGAAAAAATTAAGAGGATAAAAGCATAACCAAGTATTTCGATAATTCAATGTTTTAGAAAAGTTGCTCTGTTTTGTTTGTCAAAAGTGTAACCTATAAAAGATTCTAAACAACACAAAATCTAATAAAATTTAAATTAAAAAATTCATTTGGCAACTCAGTTATTAATTGCCCATAACATTGAGTGAAAATTGAAAAATGGATATAATATATATAAGGCTTGATTCTTTTCCTTTGTTTTAATTAAAATAAACATTTTGGATAATTATCTTGAGTTGTTGATTTAAATTATTTCTGTGGAATTTGTCCTGTCGGTATAAATTGTAAATATTTAAGTGGCATGTAAAAAATAATAGGATTTAGAAAACATTTTTTCCCTCTCATATAGTTTAATTCCCCTGCATTTACAAATGTGGGAAACACTCTCCTCCTGAGAAAACCTGAATTTCAAGCCCTGATAGTCAAATATATGTAGTTTCTTTAAAATATATTGCAATATGTTTAAAATGTTATAATGGTGTGTGAAACATGTTTACAATTTATTATATGAGATAGCATTGTATAAAGAAATAAACGAACATTCACCATAACTAAAAATATATTTAGTACCGGTTATCCGATCGGATGTCCGAATTCGGCTGGCAAATCGGATACCGGACATCCGGTATTCGATATCCGGCAAAATCAGTATCTGGTGCATCCCTACTTTAGATATATGACGGGAAAAGTAAAAAAAAAAAGTCTCTTCATTTTTTCAGTTACACTGCTTGCTCTTTAACATTGACTGGATAATAAAAAACAGCATTGTCTAAAGAATGTTTATAATTAGAACTCATATATTAATATTTAACAAAGATGAATTCAGATGACATGTTATAAAAATGTATATTTGTTTATGAATCGATCTAAAGTCCAGTCTGTGTTGTGATAGCTGATAGCTGTTTTCATGATTGACTTAGTAAAACGAATTATACAGTTGGAGATCAGTTCGATATAAAATAGTAAAATAAAACATGTCACTGCCTCCCAGCATAGTACAAATTGAAATAAACATTATTTCGTTAAAATAGACAGTGTTTTCATGAAAGTTTCAAAATAATTTTATTAATCGCAAATGCATCCTAATTTCCACAGTGGCACATAATCCACTGGTGTCGATTTCATGGTGTTTTGGAAAAAAAAAAGTTATATAATCCAATAATGAAATTTTCAGAAAAAATAGTTCTCAAGAACCACAATACTAATGTTCAGTTATAATGGAAAACGCTATAGAAAATATTTTAATATTTAACTTTTGTATTTAATACAACAATTTATAAATAAAAAATTTAAAATTCAGTACAAAGATATCTGCAATTCTATTATACATAAGTAAGGATAAATTTCTAGATATACACGAATTGATACAAATATTATAAATAAATTAATAACTTAAATCTATGTTTATATGAAATATAAAATACTGTTAGAATGGACTCTATTAAAACCTCACAGCTTGGGACCAAAGGTTCTATAGATTTTAGAAATTTCTGGTCATTACTTTACTTACATTTTTAAACAGTAATTACTGAATGTAATTAATAATGCAATCAAAATTAGAATGAATGCTTATAATACAGTAAAATATTGAAATAAGCAAAGTAATAAACTAAAATAATAAAAATTTAGATAATTTCAAAAATGATTAAAATATTAAATGCAAAAGTAAAGTTAATAATCAATGACGCATAAATAATTATTTATTATAAACATGAAATGTGTTTTTTCTAAATTATTTAGTGTTACATGCCACATAAATGTACACTACTAATTCACATCAAAATAAGGGAGTTTTATTTTAGATTTAGATGGACTTAATATCCAAAAAACCTTAATTAATACATAAATATATTTGATAAGAATATTGTGATTACCAATGATATCAGCAATAACTTGCATTGTTTCAGAAATTTTATTCTTCCTTCTATAAAAAAAATAAAATTCAGTAATATTAAATAAAATTACAGAATAAAATATGTATGGCATTAATAATAATAATTATAATAATAATAATAAAATTTTGTCCCTACGTCGGAAATGAAAGTTTCGTTGTTAACATGTATATATTATGCACGGATTTGAGGGTTGTAATATTTTTTCCCTTATTTTTTTTTAAATATGATTCTCTCTTGATGACTATAAATTTGAACATCTGAATGAACTACGAAAAAAATATCGAAAGTCAAGCAAGCATCATTCCAGAATACACTAATATTATATTTCTTAATGAAAAATTAAATAAAAAATATACAGTACCAAAAAAATTTAATCAAAGTATTTCATTTAAAAGCTAATGATGATTCGATAAGTTGCACTGTTTTTAATTTAATATTTATTCAAAAATTTTAAAAATGAAAAGAGAAATTTATCCATTATGTTACACCACTAATGTTTACGACATGAATGTAAACAGTACTTTATAATTTATAATGTAGACTGAAAAAATCTGATGCTCCTAAGGATAAAATAACTTTTTTAAATTTATAAAAATTGGAAGAATTAAAATTGAATTCGAGCAGTTTTAATGATTCTTCTAGTAATTTTGTATTATTCGTATTTACAGTTTCGTCGTCAGTATTGCATTTATAGTCAATTTCATGAGCTATTTTAGCATTTTTTGCCGTTTTTTTAAGGATTTCCTCCGAAAGTTATTCACAAACTTCTTTTATCCTCTCACATATTTTTGTATATAATGTACGATACTTTTTTGCCCTTTTCGATGGTTTCATTCTTTTTACTTTTGTACTTTTGAGAAAAGCTAAAAGAGAAAAGCTGCTTTTGAAAAATAGCAGAACTGGCACATAGTTCGATTATCTGAAGGTTGGGGGCTAAAACGTCTATGTAGTATTCTCATGGGGAACATTATTATTACACATGTTATTTCAAACATCGGCCATTGGGGGGCATTTTGCTATGCTTATCCGGCTAGACTCGTCTCGACTGTATTGAGTGAACGTAAGATTAATATTCATAAATAGTGGTAGCTGGGATATAAGTAATTATTTTAGTAGATTATAAAATATCTGTAAAATCCTAGAATTATTTATAAAAAAATGCAAGAGAATCTGGTCATTTTTAAAGAAACTGCAATATGGGGCCTCATCAAGGCAATTAATATCTAAAATTGATGGTAGTTAAAGACTGAGACCATATATATATATATATATATATATATATATATATATATATATATATATATATATATATATATATATATATATATATATATGTCGTTCATTTAGTAGCTGCACAACCTAAGAAGTTTTTTTAACAAAAACAATAGTGAATCGGACCAATTTTAGGGAGGTAGAATAGGGTTCTGTAACAGAGGCTAGGTAATACCTGAGGGCAAGGCCCTATGATGAAATAAATTTAAAAGACACTTAAGGCCCCTGTCCGCGAAGACACTCGCGAGCTAATGCTATTCCTACGAGGAGGAATTTTTCTAATAACTCTTTTGCATTTTGACATTTTTGTTTATTTATTTATTTTGCATTTTTTTTTTATAAATTTACAGATATTTTTTATAAAGTTACTTTTACTTTCAGAACCGGTTCATAAAGTGAAAATAACTTTATAAAAAATACTTGCGACCAAAATTGAAAAAGTAATCATGGAGCGATTTTGAGAGGGACCTCAGCTATCCAATGCAAAAAACATTATTTAAAAATGTCAAAATGCAAAGAGTTATTAGAAAAAATGCCTCCCCATAGGAATAGAATTATCTTGTGAGTGTCTTCGCGAGCAGGGACTTAGATCTTTAATCAGTCGAGATTAAGTATAAATTAAGAATTAATTATTGGAATATAAATTTAAAGTAATGCACAAAAAATGACGGAAATGCTTAAAAAAAGGCTTTAGAACAGACAGGGCAAAACTTTCTTTTATTAGTACAGATATACAGTTATTTGTCTTCTTTGAAACTTTTAAAACATTATTATTTAGAATATTAGATTGTTTTTGAACAGTTAAATATAAATTTGTCTATAACAATTTCCTAAAATAAAAAATAATCAATTAACAATAATTTTAAGATAGATTTCCGGCTGGTGAATTTTTCCATTTTGACCCCTGATTTTCGATATTAAACATTATTTTTACTATCTTTATTATTAATAATATCTCTCTCATTTTGGGAAAATTAGCGGAATAAAGCCGGATTTTTGCACAGGTACTTGTTAGCACATGTCCTTTAACATACTAAAAGGCTTATTTAACTGCCAGAAGATGCAAATAACCTTGAAAATCTTCTTTTTTTAATACTGTGAGCGATAGCATAAAAATATAGTTTAATTATAAGAATGTAGACAATTTAATTTCCTACGAAAGGTGTCAATTAATAAAACATGGAAAAAGTGAGACCCATGATCATTATTGTCTTGGAGTATTCTCATCAAAATTTTCATGTTTGTGCACACTGTAAATTTTCTTAGCCATTGCAGACAATGCTATCCTATATGTATCCTATGCAAACGTATTTTCTTTTGTGTGAATTTTTATATCGATTTTTCAAATTTTGTCAATTTTTATCAAAAGAATAAAGATCTAGTTGAAAAAAGATTAGTATTCAATTCATGTTCTATACTAAGCTAGGACAATTTTGATATTTCGACAATTAAATTTTTTGAATGAGATTTTAAAATAATGTAAAGTTATATAAAAAATCCGAATTAATTTTCTGTTTTTTCTTGTTTTTTAGATCCAAAAACAAGATCAAGAACATTAATTTTCACAATTGAAGATTTAAAAACTATTTTTTCAGAAAAAAGCAACAGTTACTTTCTATAAACACACATGGAAGAAAATTTCAATTCTTAAAAAATCGCATTTTATGAAAAAAAAAAATGTCAACAACTCAGCTTCAGTCTGGAACCGATGAGAAACCCTTTTTTTGTGAAATGTCCTCTAAAGGATTATCTGAAAGTAGTTGTCCTAAACAACATCTTTCTGCCAATCAAAAGGAGAGGCTGTTTGTTTGTGAAGTCTGTTCAAAAGCATTTTCTAGCAATGGAAACCTCAAAAAACATAATCGAACACACACGAATGAGAAACCATTTATTTGTGAAATATGTTCGAAAAGATTTTCTAACAAGGGAAATCTTAAAACACATCTTCGAATGCATACCAATGAGAGACCATTTGTTTGTGAAGTATGCTCGAAAGCATTTTCTCGGAACAATTACCTTAGAGACCACCTTCGAATACACAGAAATGAGAAACTATTTTCTTGTGAAATATGCTTGAAAAAATTTTCTCAAAAAGGTTCTGTTAAAAAACACCTTCGAATGCATAGAAATGAGAAGCCATTTATTTGTGAAATTTGTTTTAAAGGGTTTACTGACAGTAGTACTCTTACAGTACATCTTCGAGTTCATACAAAAGAAAAACCATTTGTTTGTGAAATATGTTTAAAAGGATTTCCTAGAGGTAGTTATCTTAAAAATCACTTACGAATACATACCAAAGAAAAACCATTTGTTTGTGAAATATGTTTAAAAGGATTTTCTGATAGAAGTGCTTTTAGAAAACATCTACAAGTACATACTAAAAAGGAATAATTTGTTTGTAAAATATGAAAAAAAAAATTCTCATTGGTTAAGTTAATCAACATCATTGAATGCATACGACTCAGAATCCATTTATTCAAAAATATGTATGAAAAGATTTCTTCAAAGTAGTGCTTTTTAAGCTCATCTTTAAATACATATAAAGAAATCACTTATTTGTTAATTATGCTTTAAAAGATTTTCTGAAAGAAGTAATCTTAAAATACATTTGTGAATACACACAGGTGAGCAACCATTTGTTTGTGAAATATGTATTAACTCTTTAAAAGAATCAATGTAAGGAGAATTTCTACCCGAAAAAAATCTTACACTGCTAGTACAATGTTTCCCTAATAAGTTCTGTTCAAAGAAGATGCACAAAAACATTCAGAACAGGATTTTCTTCTCTCCTTTCTGAGTGATTAGTTAATCTTTTGCTTCTGTACTGAGGACAGGATGCTGAACAGAAGGAACTTACGTTTGTATGCTGAAGAATTTGCAATATGCGTGGGAAAGACTGGGAGAAGGAAGCTTTCTTTTCAAATGTGATGTTGAATACCGTGAAAGAGTCCTTTACTATTCCAAATCTAACACAGACAAGTGCGTTTTCTAAGATAAAAATACTTATGTGATACATAAAACACAGAAAACCTATAATTATAAATGATTATTAACATTTGCATGTTTTTTTTTTTTAAATCTAAATCCTAATTTAGTATTTGATATTTGCTTCATTATTATGGATTTTGTTCATTTTATCTTGAAAAGGTATAATTTCTTGTAATATTACATAGCACGATACAATATTATTACATCGTTATAGTTTAAATGAAAATTTTTTTATTCTTTTTTTCTTATTTAAATTATTTTAATCTTGTTTAACAAGAAAAAAAATTAATGCTAATAGAAATGAATATGAAAACACTTATTTTATGATCTACGTCTTGAACAATAAGCGGTATAAAAACCTACTTCATGATTTCTCAATAATATCTTTAAAACATATTTTTGCTTATAAAGTGACAACCTTTTAAACGATATTTCAATAAACTGACATTGTTTGATCTTTTATTCTGTCTTATTTCTCTTTGCATTATTTTTTAAAGGGAAGACATGAAGTTTAAAGTTAATTTATACTGAAAAGTTTGATTTCATTCAAATGTACATTAATGCAAGATACTTTTAAAGTGAGTTAAGCTATACTCTCTGATAAAAAGAAATAAATCTATATATCTATAATTATATTTTTGTTGCAGTTGAAATTGACATATTCTGGAAATCATTTGATATACTTATAATGAGTACTATGCAGTAGACGTAATGCACTCATCACAATAAGTCATTAATGACTTACAAATAATGACATTTTAAAAAGTCCTATTAACATATCAGTTTTAAAAGCTTTAGTTATGTCATTTTTTACTAAATAAAAATATGATAACACTCTAAGTATAGTCCAAATCAAATTAAGATTTAAATTGCAGATAATAATAATAAAATAACAATAATTATAAAACATTAAATGAATTCGTGTTTTTTTTTCATAATATTTTAATATTGAACTAGTTTACTATCGAACCGTACGCAAACAAATTTAATTCAAATATATTAAGTTAATTACTGTGTCAATTCTAAAAAATATCTTTTTTTCTGCGTGAAAATAATAACAGTTCTTAAGGGTATGTATACAAAAGTAAAAATAAATATATAACTAAACAATCAAAACACTCTTGCTTTACAGTTTCAAAAAATTTTTAAAAATTAATAAATTATATTCAAAATCAATTCATCATGCTAACAAAAATCCTTTTAACGAATCATAAGTGTGTTTTCTTTAACCAAAAAAGGGGGGGAAAGTAAGAACAATCTGTCTCGCCAAGAATATGTACACTAGGGTGGTCACAAGAAATCAATTTTGGAATTTTTTACAGGGGCCCTCCCCCCGCCCCCCCCCAAAAAAAAAGTTGCCAGTTGGCTAGAAAATGAGATTGGATTTCAGCTCATTTGGGTAATATTAACTCGTGCTTCATTGAGGTCAAAATTTGACAAAATTTTATTTTTCACAAAAAAGTTATGTTTTTCCTTCAAGAAATGAATACATCTAAAGCTAGAAACATAATGTTGATCTCATTTTAAAAAATTTAGATTTAAATATATATGCATTTTTTGGAACCGGACTCGGTGTGAATCCTAAAAATTGACTTGTTACGAAAATGAGAAAAAAGACTATAACATTTCATTTCATAGTCTTTTCATTTTTTTGTTTCCATGTTGCACATAGTAAAAGGTTTAATTAAAAATAAATTCTAAGTAAAGGAAAAATAAATAATATTTAAACTGAAAGAATTGAAAAGGAAAATAGGCCAAACAAAGTATAAAAAATAAAATAAATAGTTTTCAACTGCATTTTATATTTAAAGTTGGCATATAAGAAAGAGAGCAATATAAGGGAAAAAATATTATCACTTACAACTATCACAGTAAGTCAGTAAGGCTTATATAAAGCAGTTTTTTAAGAATCTTGAAAAGTTTATCTACAGATACAATTTTTACAACAGAAGCTGCTTTTCTTTTTCACTCCTTTTAAACAGGAATTAAATTTTTGAATTAATTTTATTCCCCTTTCAGTTGTGTCACCAACAACTTTAAAACTATTTTACTATGTTTTCTGTTTTCAAAAAATGTTTATTTTTACACAATACATTAGGGTTAGTATTTAAAAATTGTATAGCAATATAAAATCACTTAAAATAATTATAGTTTGAGACAAAATAAAAACATTGATTTCTTTCGAATTTGAATATTTTCAACTGTGCGAAAAATTGCCCAGGACGGGAATCGAACCCAGAAACTTGGCGTACATGGCCATTGCTTTATCTGTTAAGCTAACTGGGCGATAACCGGCTGGGATTTTTCGCTCAGATAACCTTATTGGCCGTAACATCTGGTCTGTCATTTAGACAGCTCGTCACAAAATATAGCTTTTCTGGGATCAGCTATTAACCCCCTGACTGCCCAGCCAAAGGGTAATATTGTAATGTTGTTTTCTCTGTAATTTATTAAAAATATAAAAAAAAGATGTTTTTTCCAACCTGATGCAAAATATGTTATTAGTATCGGTGTATAATCTTTGATAGCATCAATCCTAACTTAATTTTTCAGAACTGGGTTTTATTTGTGGAATTATACTAATTTAAATATTGATTATGTTGCAGTGAAACCTGCAGCTTAGTGTGTGAAGAAATCAGCCGGCGGCAGTCAGGAGGTTAATGTTTCGGCCAATAAGGACGATCCCAGAAAAGCTATATTTTGTGACGAGCTGTCTAAATGACAGACCAGATGTTACGGCCAATAAGGTTATCTGAGCGAAAAATCCCAGCCGGTTATCGCCCGCTTAGCTTAACAGATAAAGCATTGGCTATGTACGCCAAGTATCTGGGTTCGATTCCCGGCCTGGGCAATTTTTCACTCAGTTGGAAATATTCAAATTCGCATGATAACTTTACCCATCAGTTAGATTGTGTTAAAATAATAGTATTGATTTCTTTGTTTATAAATAATCCACTTTATACCTATTAATGTTTTTACATTTCTATTATCATCATCTTTAATTGACATTAATTTTACAGTCATCCTTATTTTGACTTTTGTCTTTTAAAAGTATTATCTTAAAATGAAAATGCTACTTGATCCGGGTTAAGATATAGTTTATGATTTTAGCGAGTGCTTTGTTTTCAACCTATTTAATATTTTTTTATAGTCAACAAGTCATTTTATTAATTTCAGGTCTTGATGTGGGAGGGGGGGATGCAAAATATGAGTTGAAGCATTGAACTGCACTTTATTAATAAATATTGATTATAAAGGAGCAAATTTTTCTAATTTTTTTCAATGAGAGCTGATACCTAAAAAGCTATATTTTGTGAGAACAAATGGTCTGTATCATCCATCTGTTATGATGAATAGCACAAAGGGTTCTGAAAAAATATCTTTGGAGGAAGATATCTTATCAAAATCACACAAAGTTGGGTAAATAATCATCCCTGGGTTGTTCACTTTTTAAATATTCTGTAAAAAATATTTGTAATTTCCGCTTATATAAATATTTTATATCTAATATTTAATCTTCAATAGCAATTTTATACTTAGTCTCACCCAACTTAGACAACCGAATCTGATTTTTTTTTAAATATCGACTGGGGGATAGTGGTTCAGTGTATTGCCCAATTTTTTAATTATGGTGAATACAGAAAATATTTCCTTTAATAATTTCTATAGCAAAATGCTAATTCTTCTAAAGCGACTCACGTTTACTGTAATGGTATCAAAACATATTGCTTGGATTTTATAAATTTTCAGACACTCTTCAATTGTTGAAAATATAGATTTTACCTTAGTTATTTCGATAACATTTTCAATTTGAAGAACTCCTTTTAACTGATCTACATCTCCACAAGTAAAAAAAAAAAAAAAAAAAAAACTGATATTCCTTCTATGTTTTATTTGTTCAAAAAATGAGGAAGCAGTTTACCATCCCAGTGAAAAACAGCTCTAAATCGGAAATTTGAAATCTGATTTTGATCAGCTCAGTTCTTTGTTTTTTTAAAAAGCTTTTTTTTTGCGAAGTCATATTGTATTTTAATTAAAATCTATGGTTAATTGGTAAGTGTACTGTAAGTCTAGAAGGATTGCAGTTCTGCCATCATACCGATAAGGGGAGATGCGGGAATTTTTCATTTTTCTATAAATAGTTAATTACAGCTTGTAACAAAACCATTTTTGCAAAAAAATAAAAATTCAGTTGATTGTTTTATATACACTTTAACTGCTATACAAATCGAGGAGCTTGTTCTTTTCAGGCACAGAACTAAATAGCTAATAATTAACTATAATTGATAAAATATTTTTAAAATTACAAAAAATTTTCAATTTCTTTTGCCCTTTAATGCAAATAATACAAAAAAATATATCAAGAGTAAGAAAAATTATTCATATGTCATTTTTGACTAATTTATAAAATGCAAATTTTGAGAATATGGTTCAAGAACTGACCTGAAAAATACTAAATGTTATTGGGTATAAGTTTTGATTAGCATAAAATTTCAATGCAACAACATTTTCTATTTAAGAAAACAAGAACCAAGTTTCTAAGACAAATAGTTTTCACTTAATGAATGAAAAACTACATTTTTCTGCCCAAAATCACAAATTTTCGAGAATTTAACTTAAATAAGGAATAGGTTAATATTATTCATTTGAGCTAAAACGTTACCAATCTCATTTTTTAACTAATTGGCAACTTTTAGGGGGTTCCCCCTGAAGTTAAAATTAAAATAAATTTTTCCCATGTATCTTGTGACCACCCTAATGCGCAGGAATGAAATTCGAATTCGACGCATCTTTGTTTCGGTTAATCTTTTAATAATTTATTCGAATTCAGCCTTTTTTGTGATTATGATATATTAAAAGTAATTTTTTCTTAGATATATTAGATAATAATTAAATTAAAAGGAAGTTGTTTCAGTACATTTTAAATGCAGGTTTTTATATTTAATGCTTTTGAAAGTTTAATAAAAATTTGAATTTCTAAGTTGAACTTAAATCTTAAAATACAGTCGAACCTCGTTAACATGAACCACAAGGGGAATCAAAATTTTGTTCATGTTAAGAGTAATTCATGTTATCATTATGTAATATTTGTATTCATTTTTATAGAGGACTGTGAAAACAATTCATGTTAAAAGTAATTCATGTTGAGCGTGTTTATGTTAAAGAGGTTTGACTGTATTACTCATTTTTGATTGGCTTACATGGCATCTGCTATTATATTAAATGAATTGACAATATCACTATAGATGTACATTTATTGTTTGATATATTCTTTGAGAATTCAAAAGTTTGCAATTGGTACTAACACGTTTAAATATATTTCATATCATTTCTGATTTTTTGCTATGTAATTATCTATTTTGTAAGTCATGTATGTCAACTTTGTGTTTTGCCTTCTAAATAAATGTTTTGCGTCATGATATTTTGTCCTCATTATTTATTTAAATAGCTGCACACGTTGAAAGTCAGAGTGTTTCCAAGTGTTCAAGTTAACCTTCAAAAGTTTTATGTACAAAGCAAATTTTCTTTTAACTCATATTATTGAAGTATTAATTTGACCCTTTTCTAAGGTGATATCTGTTAGTGACATCTTGCTTACACATCACATTGCTGTAGTAATTTAATGTTTGTTTTTGTATGTTGCATGTTTGAATTAACTTCCTAACAACCGTTTTTTCATTAAAATAGCAAATAAAGCCTTTGAGCAAAAATGTTTCAGGATAGAAAACAAACGATTATAAATGCACAAAGTAAGGAAAGGGGAGCAAACAGCTGTTTCGAATCTACTAACGAGATTCTTCTTCAGTGCAAAAACTGATCGAGCTAGACAAAGCAAAACTGAGCAAAGAGACAGAGAGACACAGGCTTATATACCCGCTACGGCTACGATCCCGCCTAAAGGAAAATAACCAATGAGAAGAAAGCAGCCTCAACTGAATGGACAAGTAGTGACATGTACCGAAGAACAAACAAAACAAAAACTAAAAAGCAAGGGATAAAAAAAAAGAATTAAATTAAAAATTTCCAAATTCTAGGAAAATAAGGAGTACTTGATAAGTCATTAACTAAGGAGTGAGAATTTTTAATGATGTGGTAAGCTTCCCAAAACTCAAGATCAAGAATGGAAGGACACTTATGGATGATGGTGGCTGAAGAAAAGTTAAATTTATGTTGTGAAGACCAACATTGTTGAGCAATAGAAGAGCGTTTAAGCTCTTGATTTTTGATATATCTTTTATGTTCAGTTAAGCAAAATCTTAGAGCAAGTTTAGTGAAGTGCTTAAGATTTGAATAAGCAATTTTATTAACAGGAGAAAAAATAACATTGAAATCGAAACTTTTTTAAAATTTTAGAAACTTGCTGACTAATTTTGGGAAAAAAGGGCAAACCAACCAAAGTATTGGAGTTCGAATTAAAGTTTTTTCTTTCAAATTGGGTTGATTTTGTCAATTTTCTATGAATTGAATCTATAATATTAGGGGAATAACCACGATCAACAGCAATGGCTTTTAGATTATTAAGTTCATCACTGAGTAACTGAGGAGTTGAACAAATATTGGAAGCCCGGAAAAAAAGTTTTAAAAGCCGCAATTTTCTGCTTAGGAGGATGAGAAGAATATCTGTGAGGTGAAAGACTGACCGCAAAAGACTTGCGAAAGACAGTAGTCTGAAAATTATCTTCATTGCGAATAACAAGGACATCCAGAAAAGAAAGGAAATTGTTTGATTCAACTTCAAAAGTAAATTGAAAACAAGAATCAATAGAATTCATGACAGAGATAATATGATTTGTATCTGAATTCACTTCAACTAAAGCATAGATATCATCCACATAACGAACATAAAACTGAAATTTTAAGACTTCAGACAATTTTATTTCAAAATAGTGTATGTACAAATCGCATAAAATGGGACTAAAAGGATTACCCATACCCAAGCCGTCAGTCATGCGAAAGAAATTCCCTTTAAATACAAAAGTATTTTGAGATAAACAAGCACGAGTGAGATGAATGAGCTCCTCGATTTCGAAAAAAGAAAAATTAAATTCACAGAGCCTTTTCTTCAAGCAATCTAAAGCCCCTTCGACAGGAACATTAGTAAATAATGATGAAACATCAACAGATTACCATCATGTGGCCTTGTGGCTTAAAACTGTGAAGTTTCTTAATAAAATCAAAAGAATTCTTAACAGTGAAAGAATTATTGCTTTAGAGAGGAGAAAATATGGAAACAAGATATTTTGCAAGTTTATAAGAAGCCGTACCGATACAGGATACAATGGGTCTAAAAGGAATGTCAGGTTTAAGGACCTTAGGTAAAGCATAAAACCTAGCACAATGAGCAACTGAAGGAATAATAGACCTCTTTAATTTAGCAGGAATAATGTGAGAAGACTTGATGGCAGATTTGATAGTATCAATTTCACTAGAGGAAGGGTCTTTGTGGATATCCACATAGAGACCGTCATTAATTAATTTATGGGATTTTTCCAAATATTTAGACTTGTCAAGAACAACAATCTGACCACCTTTGTCAGCCTTAGTTATGATCAAGTTCGGATCAGAACACAAACTTTTTAGAACATTTTTAACTGAACTATTAAGATTTGGCTTATAAACATTAGAGTTGAAATCGACAGTATTGGCATTGAGATGCTTAATGGACTATTTTTGAGTAGGAGAAATAGCGCTATGCTTAAAGGCTCTTTCAATAGGAGCAATCAGACGGTGTAACGAAGGAGTGGCAGAAACAGAGAAATTGTTGTTTACTTTGAGAGCATTAAGCTGATTATTACTTAAAGCGACACTAGAAAGATTGACAACAGCATTTTGATTAACAGTAGGTAAATTGCTGGAGTTGTTAACGAAAGAATTATTACAAAGCGTACTAAATTTCTTTTTAAGAACTAAGCAATGAATCGAAAAAGCTTTGAGGACTCTATTCCATGAAATTCTGTCTATGGAATCAAAATCAGGAGAAGAATTAGCAAGAGCGATATAGGAGCACTTACATTTTCTACGTGACTGTAGACGCAAAAAAGTTATTCTTAGGTTCATTTCAATATGTTGTAATTTATTTAATTCGAGTAGGATAGATAAGGTCTTATTTCGCTCTAAATTAGCTCTTTTAAGAGCTTTGATTCAAGAGACTCGTCAGAAAGTTGCTCATATAGAGCGCGAGTTATATTATTTACATATCTCTTAAACGCTCTTCTATTGCTCAACATTGTTCGTCTTCACAATATAAATTTAACTTTTCTTCAGCCACCATCATCCATAAGTGTCCTTCCATTCTTGATCTTGATTTTGGGAAGCTTACCACATCATTAAAAATTATCACTCCTTAGTTAATGACTTATCAAGTACTCCTTATTTTCCTAGCATTTGGAAATCTTTAATTCTTTTTTTATTCCTCCCTTTTTAGTTTTTGTTTTGTTTGTTCTCCGGTAGAAGCCTCTGCTTATCCATCCAGTTGTTCCGGCTGCTTTCTTCTCATTGGTTGCTTTCCTTTAGGCGGGATCGTAGCCGTAGCGGGTATATAAGCCTGTGGCTCTCTGTCTCTTTGCTCAGTTTTGCTTTGTCTAGCTCGCTGAGTTTTTGCACTGACGGAGAATATCGTTAGTACATTCGAAACAGCTGTTTGCTCTCCTTTTCTTACTTTATTTGTGCATTTATCGTTGGTTTTCTATGCTTAACCATTTATTCATATCGCCCAGTGCCCAAAGTTGCTCGTAAACCAATTAAAATTAATCGTGGTGTCACTTTATCAATAATGCAATACATAGATGCATAACAATAACTGAAAACATTGTATTAAAAATTAATCGATACAAACTATATCAGAATGGATTGTATTTGAAAGTACATTTCTTATGGGAATATTCCCTTCTTAATTCATGGTATTATTCAGCGATGAAAAGAAATGTATTCAGGAATATCTACTATCTCTACCTCAGGAAACAGCCACTTACTGTCTTCGATAAGAAAGCCATAAAGTCTGACAGTTTTGGGCTTTTACGACGAAACCTTCCTGTCATTTCTTCATGAAAACAAAATTCAACTAACAAGGAAGGTCTCCATACGGGAATACTCGGAAAAATATGAAAAAAATACAGAATGTTTTTTTCATATGGGTATATATGTTTATAAAAAAAACTTCGGCGGAACCTCCCTACAACGTCCGTAAAAAAATAATGAAAACTTCGTTTATTTGGCGATTTATCTCCGGTTGGCGGAAAACCGAAATTTTGAAAAATATGCTTTTACGCTTTGAATACTTTTTTTAAAAAAAACTCTCTATGTTCAATTTGTTTAAATTAGTTTAGTTTAAAGAATTTTAGTATTACATTTTTAGTTTTTTACATATAATTTTGTCAGATATATTTATATGTACTTATAATAAAATCTATTATATTTTACAATTTAAAACACAATTTAAATTTATTAAAATTGATCCAAACTGAAAAATATGACACAGACGATTAGACATTGTTGCTATGAAAACCTCTTTTCCGGATTGGAAATGTTTTGAAATACATATTTTTTTAATTTTTTTTCTATTTTTTTTACAAGCAGTTACGTTTTTAATTTGCTTTTCCCATTTGTATAATTTACATAAGTTTTTTTACATATTTAAACGTCGTTTGTATACTTTTGAAACTGCGATTTGATTTTCCCGAATACTCATTATGCCAGAAATTTACGGCCTCACTTTTAAGATCCAACGATACAGGTTTTATATTTGTGTGTTTTGATACACAAGATAATACGCCAGAGAGAGTTCTCTTTCATTGGAATTTTGCAATACTGCGTTCGATGAGAGATATGCCTGAATAATAATTTAGTGATCTATATTAATATGTCCTTCACATTTATATCTTTTAAAATTTCAACTATGCAATTTTTTATTGAATTTCAACTTTTGTAAATTTGTCAGCCTTATATTCTTTTGCATATATTCTTTAAATAGCAACAAAACATTATGTGTGTTTATTCTCAAAACCGCTATTTTATAGAAAAACAGAAAATGATTTAACATTCCCGATACTAAAACAAAATCTTAAAAGTTAACTGAAGGGGAAAGTAAATTTTTGTAACTTTCAAAATATAAAAGAAATAAATTGAGTAATTGAAAAGAAATTTCAGGTTGCCTATAACTTAAAATATATATTTGCAAATCATAATACACACAAATATTTTTTCCATAATAAAATTAAATAGCTATAGCAACTAGCAACATGTATAATACAAAATAATAACAAATAAATAAGATTCTTCTATGTTTTAAGTTTAAATTCATTAAATATTACATATTCTACAAGTCAATTAAAATCAATTTTCAGATTCGATAAAATCGTCTGCTTTTGGCGACGAAATGCGCTGCTCGCCAAATCACGCGTCGCTTTCAGCTTTTCACTCCAATTATTCAAAAGTATTTTATTTTTTATATATCTTCTATTGTTATTCTGCCGCTAAATTTGATTCATCCTTTATTACCTACATGAGTAGTTTAATTCGTAATTTTTTTTTTAAAATTCTGAGTATGCCCAGTGTGGAGACCTTCCTTGTAAGTGTCAAGAGACAGGCAGCAACACCTATTGCCAATTGAGAGATATTTTAGGAAATCCTGAGTGAAGATTTTCACATCTCATCTTGCTAATTTTTTTAATCTGTCTTTCTTAGTCTATATTTTTTAGATTTAGTCTCTTTCTCGCTTTTTTCGAATATTTTTTACTCTTCCGTCACCTACAATTGTTCCTCAATTATGGAAACAAATTAGTAAACTTAATCATGCAATCGCGAGATAAATTTCACAAAATCCGTCAGTAAGTCGCAGGAAAATAAGCAGTATTTTGAGTCAAACTAAGCAGGATGAAATAAAAAATCTCCCGAAGAAGCAATCAAGAAATAATGTCTTATTTTTACTTTTTGAATTTTGTTTGAAGATTGTTTTCATGAACATACTTTCAGACTCAGAACTAGGTTTAGAAAGTAAATGTATCCTCATGAAAAAAAAAAGAATTAAAATAAATAACAGCTATATTATAGAAACAAATCCCTAGGTATAATTGTAAAAATAAACTTCCAGCTATACATTGAAAAAAATAATTTTTGGAATTATATAAAAAAAAAGCTTCTAAAAAACTCATTAGCTTTAATTCAAACAAACAGAAAAAAAAGACATACATTTTCATTGAATCAACAACAATTTTTATTTTTTTTAATTTCAATATAATTTTAATCTAAAAAAGTTAAATTTTATTAAAAAAAGAAGAAGATAGTATGTACAATTATTCGATCGACTCAGAAATTTTAAAAAGAATATAAATTACAATATTAATACACATTTTTAAAAGAATTCATACATTAATTAAAAACGAACTTTAGTTGCTAAACTTTGAAAGATTTTTTTTTCAATACAGGCTAATCTAAAAAAACCATTTTTAATAGAAAAATACAATTCAAACATTTCATAATCTAATCAGAGCTTTAATTAATGTGCAATGTCAACCTTTTGAAAATGAAAAAGAAATTTTACAGCCTAGTTACACCTACAATGGGGAACAAGGGAGTGGCAGACTAAAATTCAGTTTTTTTTCTGTCCAACTTATTTCTATGTAGGTACATAAGTTTTCCTAATGCAATATGCTGTTGTTTAGATAAATGACAAGAGTAGCGTGAATTGTCCATTGGCATGCAATACACCAAATAACTTTAAGAGCATTCCTTTTCAAGATATTTTATTATTATTGTAATTGTTTGTTACGTGTTTTTTGCTCCATTTAAAAATTAATCTTTAAAACTGATATACAGTAGACTCCTTCAAATCTGCAACCCTAAAATCCACAACTCTCTAAAATCCATAAATAATTTACAGATGTAAACAATGAAACATTCAATTCAGATGTAGGTGCAAAATTTGACTTTTTTTTAGTTTTATATCAATTCCATACATATTTTAATTTGTAATTTTCGTTTATATTCGTAAATATTTGCTCATTATTGTAACACATAGGTTCCCAACGGGGGCGATACCGCCCCCAGTGGACGCTGGAGCCTTCTTGGGAGTCGGTGACGAGCCCAGAAGAAAATGGGGGGGGGGCGTTAAGACAGTCAAGGGGGCGGTCATGCCATACCTACTTATTTAAGAAATTAATATAATGAAACTAGTTGACTTGTATCTCCGGTTTTGCCCGGGCATGATAAAAATCTTAAATATAGATTTAAATGAAAATCTATGAAAAGAGGGTACTTACGTATTAACGCCACCGCAGCAGAAGTTACGCTAATCTGCCTATAAAGATCAATCTTGTTGTTTGCAAGCGCACGCAGTTATCTTTTGGATTCCTTGTTGCCTTGTTGTTTGCTAATTTTTGGCGCCATTTTTTAGTGCTTTAGTGCTTTTATTGCTCTTTTTTTCACGCCATTTTTTGTGCGCTTGCAAACAAGATTGCTCTTCATTGGCATGTTATTGCAACTTCTACTGCGGTGGCGTTAATACGTAAGTACCGGAAAGAGCCTGAACTTAGCTCTAACCTGTGGCAGTTTGCAGAGAAGGAGAACTTATTCGAACTAATGGCGTGCGCTTTTTCTTTGTCCTTCACTTGCGATCAAGTGGTATGCTTTTTGGAATCTGATGCTCTGAACGCTGTAATTTTTTATTCTCTCAGTGACGAATAATTTTATTTTATCATGTTTGATGATAAAAAAAATGTAATTTAACCTTCTGATATAGTAACAAACAATTGATCAAAATATTAACACTATCACTAATGCAGAATTTGCAATATTAAGCTCACTAAAAGTTTAATAACTAAAGTTATATTTTAAAAACTAGTATTTCGAAAAATGTGGGAAGTACGGCGACTTATGCCTGAATAGAGATTTCGAAACGAAACTATAGTTTGAATCTGCTCAAGAAATTCGTTTATTGTGAGGGAAAGCTATGAAAGATTTTATATTCTTTATTTTTAAATAATCTATAAATATGTTTAAAATCAATCTATTTAAACTGTGGTAAGTTTTGTATTTTGAAATGAGTGAATCTAAGAAGAAATGCCGTCAGTATAGTATAGGATATCTGAAATATGGATTTACGCATTCTCCAACAAACCAGGCATTACACATGTGTTTAAATTGGCAAAAAGTTTTTTTCAAATAAAGCCTGAAGCCTTCTAAATTACAAAAACATTTTATTAAAATGCATGCTGATAAAAATAACAAGGATTTATCGTATTTTCAAGGTCCAGAAAAAAATATTTAAAAGAGCGAACTGTATCAAACTTTATGATTCTCTTCTAAACAAGAAGATTACGAACTATGAGCTTTATATAATATTGAATTGCTAATCGGAAAAAGCGGGAAAACCATATACAGTTGGTGAGGGATTAATCTTGCCGGCAATCAAAGAGGTAATAACAACTGTTTTTCGTTTTAAAGCACCGTCAAGTACATTAAAAAATTCCTCTGAGTATTAATTGTGTAAAAAAAATATATACATGAAATGGCCAAAGCTATTGAAATATCATTGTGCAATTATTTAAAGATTTGCAAATTTTACATTCTACTCCATGAATCAACACTGCCAAATAAAAAAACGCTACTCTTACTATATGCCTTTTTCATAAAAAAAGTCGTGTTATTATTTGCTAAAAATTCGGAAACTGATACAAAAGGAAAATCTATATTTACCTACATGAACATGTTTCTTCTAAGAGAATTTTCTATTCATAATAATTTGTCAGCAGCTACTGATCCAGCAATGACGGGGCGTCAAAAGCATTTCATAGCGTATTTGAAAGAAGCAGTACCCAATACACTCGCTGTACATTGAGTTATTCATCGTCAGTATTTCATTGCCAAAAACCTGAATGGCTGCATGTGTCGCTTTATTATATTATTACAACAGTAAATTAAGATTAGAAGCAATTCTTTGCATGACATATTATTTGGCCAACTGTGTAGTAAAAATGCTGAAGATTACAATAACTTGCTCTTGCACACAGAAGTTCGTGGGCTCTCGAGAGGTATTTGTTCAAATCGTTTTTTCAATCTCTTTGACTCAGTATTGGATTTCCTTGAAAAAAGCGATGAAAAACTGTACGAAATCCTGATAATATCCAAAAATGACATTGATTATTTGACAGACTTGTTTAGAATATTCAATGAAGTCAATTTACAATTGCAAGGTGATGAGTTAAATTTAATAAAACAAAAAATGTCACAGCTGCTTCTGTTAGGAAATTTGTTATGTTCAAGCGAAATCTAGGTAGAAGTGAATACAGCAATTTTCCTACATTAGCAGCAGTCTCTTCAAAGTACGAAGATTTACTAACTTACTGCCAACATTCGGACGCTTTTCATACTAATTTTATCGAGCGATTCCAAAACAGTTCACACATGTACATACCGAATTGGGTTTAAGATCCTTTCGCAAATGCAGATATAGCAGAATCATCAATTTCACAGGAAGAAACTCTTAGAATTCACAAATAATGAAAAATTAAGAGTAAAATATGGAAGTGGATACCAAGAATTCTGGCTTTAGAAGTCTATACCAGCTCTTTACCTTAAGTTGTGGGCTAAAGTATAAAAAAATTTATTTGTTTTTCCGTCATTTTATTTGCTGAGCGTGGATTCAGTGCAGTATCTAATTTACTGGCTATGTAAAGAAATATAGACTGTGCGTCACTGAACGTGGTGATTTACAACTGCTGTTTACAAGATTGAAACCCAGAATTAACAAATTGTTAAAATTCCATCAGTCTCAACCATCTCATTAATATGTTTTTATTTCTTTTTGTTTTTATGTTTATATCATTATTTTAAAAATTTTCTTATTTATTTTCTGTTTATTCACATTATTATTTGCGAAACATTTAATATGTTGAAGATGTCGCAAATCCAAAAGTTCTTGTATATAAAAAACAGTATTAAAAACTTAAAACTTCAAACATTATACACGAATACTTTCGATCAAAAATTGATTATCCTAGGACAGTTTTGTTTATATTCTATTTACGTTAGAGTACAAAAAAAATTTTCAGTACATAAACAAAGCTGCCCTGAAGATGATGAACTTCTGAGTGAAAGCGCTCGGCGTACAATATTTGAAGTTATAAGCTTTTAAAATTGTGTTTTTCCATGTAATAACATATTTTAGATATATGATACCTTTAATGTATTAAATGCACCTTTTTAGCAAGTTTATTTAACTTTATTTTGTGTTCATTTTTTAAATTTTTACTGATCAACTTTTTATCACATTTGATAGTTGTTTTAATTATATTTTTTTCTGTGGGTTTCTTACTAAATAGGCCAAAAAATAGATATAGATAATATACAACAATATTTTAATGGGTATAATTAACTATTATAGAAGAGGGGGGCGTTGGAAAAAATTTTTCTTCTAAGGGGGGTGGTGGTCCAATAAAGGTTGGGAACCTATGTTGTAGCATAAAAACAGGAAAGACTAAGATTAGCTTAGTTAAAAGTAATTTTAAGTACAATTTGACATAACAATACATTCTTGGCAAATTAAAATTATGTTGGGGCTAAATTCAGTGATATTCTTTCCTTCGATGCCAAGCATTCATTTCAGCATTGGTAACATCAGAAGTCAATTCTCCTGCCGATCTGGTGAAATGTTGTAAGCTTTGCGACTTCGTTTACTACCAACTTTTGAAAAACTTAATGACTGTTTAGACATTTATTCCTATTAAAATACATTGATCCACTCATCGAATTATCTCAACCATGTGATCTATACCAATGGTCTTCTCGCACTTCAATATGGTAAGATACAAAATTTATTCAAAATTATTAGAGGTGTTTTATAGATAAAAATTCCAAACACCCAAGATTTGATCATATTCATGCTGAGTAAATATTGAATTAAATATTTATATATATATAAACTTAGCTGATGATGGGTGCAAAGAATACATAATAATCTGCAAGGGTGAGTAATTACTACAAAATCTTACCACCCAAAAATTTATTTTATTAGTCAGCATAATGCAACATACAGGTAGTTTTAAAAACTAAGTGAGAATTTACTCATTACTGGCAAATAAAATGATGTATTTCCCTACACCTGATAATGACATATGTTTTGTTTAAATACTTGAGAAATTTTATAATAGGGACATTTAACAAATAAGAAAGATTTTTTTTACATACAAACATATTTTTTGCACACTTCTCATATTTTTTAAAATTATTACTTCAATGAAGCCTTTCCTATTGCATAAGATATTGAGGCACAATTTATGCTTTTAGGTCAGGATGATTTCATATTTTATGGGAAAATAGTTTTATAGTGAAATAAAAAAAAATTACTACAAAAAGTTTTTACATAAAGGTTTGCTGTAATCTAATGAACAGAGCTGCCAACTTCTACGCCTATTTACATCATATAAACATGTTTGGAACCACAAAAATGTTTTAGTAAAATGTATACCAAATATATTCAATGTCATGCATTACAGCACATATTGTTAAACATTTACAAAAATTTCTGTTTTAAACATGTTTATTTGACTTCAAATAGGCGTAGTAGTTGGCAGCCATGAATGAATATGTAAACAGTTATTTTTTATTGTCAAAAAGACACTAGGCCACGGAAGAAATGTAGTTTTTATTTTATTACAAAAAACCAAACACATAGAAATGCTTATAGTAAATGAATAAGATATACAGGGTTCATACTCAGTTTTGGAAAGAATTTTCGGCAAAGATGTTCGGGCATTGTTTGTTTGACGTGAGACAACTATTTTCTTAAAATCCTTTAAGCGGCCTAATCGGGTTTTTCAGTCACATAACTTTTAGAAAAAATAGCTGATTTAACACAAAATTAATTTTTTGAAGTGAATAGGATAAATATGTAAGTTTGTCAAATAAAAAATTTCATAACAACATCTTTTGTATATACTATTTTATGCATTGATAAACATGAATGGAATATTTTTCAGGCCGCTTAATGTGGTAATATATTTTACAAAGATAAGGTTTTTTTCTGAAAAATGATTGAAGCGGTGGGCTCTTAGGTTACTTTTAACAAAAAATCCATTAAAACTTTCACAAACTAAATGATATCATCTTGCATGCATCAAGAGATGGGTTCGTAGACTAACATTCTGAGAAAATCCTTTGGAACATATTTCACAGACAAAGGGTTTTTCTCCTGTATGTGTTAATAAATGGGTTCTTAGACTAACATTCTGAGAAAATCCTTTGGAACATATTTCACAAACAAAGGGTTTTTCTCCTGTATGCGTCAAGAGATGTGTTCTTAGATTACAATTCTGGGAAAATCGTTTCGAACATATTTCACAAACAAATGGTTTTTCTCCTGTATGTGTCAAGAGATGGTTTATTAGATTACTTTTATCAGAAAATCCTTTTGAACATATTTCACAAACAAAGGGTTTTTTTCCTGAATGCTTCAAGAGATGAGTTTTTAGATGATGATTAGAAGAAAATGCTTTGGAACATATTTCACAAACAAAGGGTTTTTTCCCTGAATGCTTCAAGAGATGAGTTTTTAGATGATGATTATAAGAAAATACTTTGGAACATGTTTCACAAACAAAGGATTTTTCTATTGCAGTGTCACTATGAGTGAAGAGATGGGTACTTAAAATACTACTACGAGAAAATCCTTTAAAACATATTTCACAAACAAAAGGTTTTTTCCCTTCATGTGTCAAGAGATGTTTTCTTAGATGATCTTTCAGAGAAAATCCTTTGGAACATATTTTACAAATAAAGGGTTTTTCTCCTGTATGCATCAAGAAATGGGTTCTTAGATTACCATTCCGAGAAAATCCTTTGGAACATATTTCTCAAATAAAGGGTTTTTCTCCTGTATGCGTCAAAAGATGTTTCCTTAGATTACTACTCAGAGAAAATCCTTTGGAACATATTTTACAAATAAAGGGTTTTTCTCCTGTATGCGTCAAAAGATGTTTACTTAGATGATCATTCTGAGAAAATCCTTTGGAACATATTTTACAAACAAAAGGTCTTTTTCCAGTATGAATCAAGAGATGTTTTCTTAAAGTGCTTTTATCATTAAATGCTTTGGAACATACTTCACAAACAAAAGTTTTTAAACCCATATGAATCGAAAGATGTCTTCTAAGATCATAATTGCGAAAAAAACCTTTGAGACATATTTTACAATGAAAGGGTTTTTCATCTGTATGAATCAAGCGATGATTTTTTAGCTGATAATTATGACGAAATGCTCTGGAACATATTTCACAAGCAAAGGGCTTCTCTTCTGAATGAGTCAAAAGATGTCTTTTTAGGTAGCGATTCTTAGAAAATGTTTTGGAGCATACTTTACAAATAAAAGTTTTTTCCCCCTTATTAAAAGAGGAATGTTTTTCTTTATTAGTATTTTGAGAATCAAAGAGCTGTACATTAGAAGCAGAAATTTCCTCTGTAATTGATGACATTTTCTAAAGTGAATAAATTTAGTTTCGGATGATAACAGAAACTTTTTGAATGTATCACTATGGAGATATTGCAGCCAGTTTCTTTCAAAGAAATGACTTATGGAACTTTTTTATCGAACTTTGAATCTAAGAGCAAAAAGAAAAATAATAAAAGAACACTTTTTTAATAAATAGCACTAAAATTTAATTCTGAATTAAGTAAGAGAATTCAGAAGTTTAATTTCTTTGAAAAATACAAAAATTCATACGTTAAATTATCACAATATACATTATGCATGCTTAAGTGCAAGAGAACTTAGATATTGATTATATACTTAGGTATGCAATATCCTAGACTCTAACATATCTGACCCTCTCACATCCAGATTGAAAAAAATGCAAAATTTATTTCTTTGCTTGCTAATAAGTTTACTTTTTTTTGCATAATATTCTAATTACCTGTTAAGCATATTCACAATAGATATCCAAAAAAAATTTTGCCTCTTTGCTATCCTTATATTCAGCCTGAACTTAATTTCATTTGTATTTCTTATAAGTTGTACTGTTGTACAAATAATTAATCAAATTGTACAGTTATACATTTTTTCCAAACTTATTTTAAACTTCTTACCGTTGACACTGAATTTTATACATTTTGAATGACTTTTTATATTAATTGACTTTTAATTCATAGATCATTATCATTAATTGTTTTGTAATTTCAAACACAACTCTTACAATATTATACAGTATCATCCCCTACCTTCCTCGATAATATCGTTATCAATGTCTAAAGATTTGATTTTTTGTCTTTTGTTTCAAGTGATTACCAGGTATGGTGAAATTTATTTTTGACACAGCTTACACATTCAAACAAAGAAAAATCAGTTAAATATCACTTTATACAAGGAATAATTTGATATCAAATAACATTTAAAGTAAAAATGTATAGAAATTCTAAATCACAAACTGAAACATCATATTCACCTTAATAAATTAAATAACTAACATAAATCATACTGCATAGTAAATTTAATGCTTAATAGGTGTTAAATATTAAAGTTTTAAAACACTAAAACTTTATAAGATGTTAAAAACATAAATGTCATATAATGTTAAAACACTAGTGCTTTCAGCTATCCCCTAGCCACCATCAGAGAAACTTTTGTAACTTGAAAGATTATATATCAGGAGAAAGATTATATATTGTCAATTATATATCAGGAGATCGAACCAATAAACAACAAAAATGGGGAGGGATGGAAGAAAGGAGTATAGGTCTAACTTGAAAGATATTTGCTGGTTATATATCTTTCAAGTTACAATAGTTCAGCTGACGATGGCCAGTGATTAGCTGAAAGTACTAGGAATTTAATATCTAATTACATTAATGTTTTTAACATCTTGTAAAGTTTTAATGTTTAAAATTTTAATATTTAGCACCTATTAAATATTAAAATTTATTATGAAATATGATTCATATTATTTGTTTAACACCAAAAGTATTTAATAATAATTTTTTGTTACATATTGTATGCAATAGAAAAAATGCCTATTCTAGTACTTGCTACAACACAAAACTTCTGGACAGAAAGAAATTCTTATCAATAAAACATGTGGACGACATTTTTTTCTTTTATTTACTAGTAAAAATTAAAATTTCAAACATACTTCACATATGATTTGTCAAACAACAGATCATATATGCATACACTTTATGACAGAAGAATAGGAATGCCAAAGGTTAGGGTATTCCAAATTTTGGAATTAAATAGTTTTATAATCATTTAATAATGGCAAATAGTAGATTGCATATGCATATATTTATAATAGAATAGGAATGTCAAATATTATGGTATTTCAGATTTTGGAATAAAATAGTTTTATAACCATTTAATGATTTTAAAAATAGCATTGTATTTTCATAAAAAAGGTAACAGATTGAAAAAAAATATAACAAACTTTTTTGGTGTACAAACTGAAATGCAAGTAAAAAAAGAAAATTTTGACTGGATGAAAAATGATAATGATATCAAACGACAAATCCGCATTCTTCTAAGAAGAGATATCTTACAATATTATGCGCCAGGTCCCCCTCTCCCCTGAAATGATATGTTATATATGTATAACGTCTTATATATAAAAGGAAAAAATAAAGTGTGCGTAATTATTCTAGGGACATTTTGTACATAGAATCAATTTATTTTACAAGCGTTAAGATTGATATTAAAAGTAACATTTGCCGGCTACTTTTAATTTTCTTTCTCTTTAGATTGCAAGTACAATTTGATACAAATATTTCAGGTTTAATTTGCTTTTCAAAACAGCTATTCCATCTGAATTTGAATATTTCCAAATGAGTGAAAAATTGATTGTGTTAAAATAATAGCTACTCCATCTGTTTTGGATTCAGTTACAATCCACAATCGGGATATAAATCACATTATTTATCAAAATGATTAACATTAAAAAAATTATGTACAGTCGAAGATCAATAATCTGCACACCCATAATCCGCTATTTTCTATAATTCGCGTCATTTTACAAATGTAAACAGTGAAATAAACAGTTAAGAAAATGTAAAACATTTGTGATCCAAAAATAATTTTTTAAAACAAATAATAAAATAATTGAAAAAATCATAATAAAACATCTACTTTTTAAATATAATTCTTTTATTGTATTAACAGTAAAAAACAAACTGTATTATGGATTATGTATGTGATTGTTTTTATTTAAATGCAATCAATTTTTATAATAAAATAACTTAAAAAAGGCATTTTTTGAGATAGCATAATAAATTCTTAGATTTCTTATTTATATTTTATGATTATACTGATTATAGAATTAAAATGCTGTCTAGGAATAATAAAAGACGCATAATTCATAGTACTCTATAATCCACAATATTCTGTAATCCGCACATCCTTTGGCCCCAGTTTGTGTGGATTATGGAGTTTTGACTGTACTTTAAAATGCAGTTAGAGCAGCTAGACACTGCACAAGGAATAAAAAAAATTGACAAGTTAAACTATTCCTTAGTGCAACTAATTTTTCTTAAAATTGCTTGCTTGATACTCATGTTTTATAATGCAAAAATCATAGTACTAAAAAAAAAAAAAAAAAAAAAAAAAAAAAAAAAAAAAAAAAAGCCTCATTTACTAGAGTAAAACTTATGATGTAAAAAAACACCAATGTAAGGAATATAATAAGATACTGATAAGTGATGATATAGAAAAAAATACAACTTACAAGAAATTTCTTCTAAAAGCAGAAATCCATCATTTTATTCTTCGGCAAGGAGAATATTTGCAGAATCTTCCTGTTTTACATATGAAAAATAATATTTAATTAGTGTAAATGACCACAAAGTTATTTTTATATAATACATTTCCCTATGCTTTAATAAGATATGGGTTATTAAAATATCCAATTTTTTGTAGTGTATAATAATGTTAAAAATACTTTTAATTGGGTTTTCAGAGAATTCACACACTGAATCTAAAGCGGCATAACACACCAACCATTTAAAAATATCACATTTGGAAGGTGTCATCGAATTTGAAGATGACTAAAAAAGGAGTAAATCTGTTATTTTTTTTAAATGCAAATAGTTATTTAAAAAGTAAAAATAAAATGTATCTTATCATTCTTTTGTTATTGAGATAAAGGCATGCTCCAGAAAACTCTATCAATTTCTTAAAATACTGACACAGTTAATAATCTAATTCAAATGCAAAATAAATTTAAATTTCTTCAATGTTTTCTGCAGCTTTTTTTAAGTTTGAGATATTGCAGTTTCTGTACTACTTCCTGCTGTATTAGAATGATCAAACTAGTCCATAAAAGTATACACTCATACAACTTCTAATCTTTTTTTTTTCTTTCATTAGTAATGAAATGCCACGTAAATTATTTGCATTTTGAAATTAAAAGGTTATTTTAAACAGTACCATACCTTGATACATTACAGTGCCATCTATCAGTAACATTTGTAACTAATCAAAGGAAGCATACTAAAGAAGTTTTTGCCCTTATATCCTTTGCAAATACAGGGTGATTCAGCTCGTCGGTGACAAACTTTAAGGATCGATAGAGCACACCTAGACGAACATTTTTGAATAGGGAATGTAGGGTCCCTGACGCGATGGTAAGGCGCTAGGCGCTTTCGAAAATTTGGGTGCCGAAATTCGAAACGTCATAAAAACTAGGGAAATGGTTAGATTTTCTTGCTTGTTGCGTCGAAATGATTCTGTTTGTTTAGACTTTCTTCAGTACCAATTTGATAAGCGTATCTCTTAAAACATGGATAGGGGGCGCTGCAGACTTTGGAGAGCTAGACAACAACTTTAAGCCCGTTATTTTGATAATTTAACACATGCTCGCCAAAGTTTATACTCTAACTTAAAGTTTGAACCCAAAAGTAGAGCCCTGCAAAAAGCGTAAGAGCCGGAATAAAATGTCAAAGTACAAGATGGTCGAAACTCGAAGGCTCCTAAGAGATAAACAAACAGATTTCTTGACTTATGGCATGCATTTTCATGATTCTGTTTGCTGGGGCTCTCTGAAACTCAGTTGAACGGTACAAAAAGAAACATCGATAGGGGGCGCTTTGGGCAAAAAACATAATTCGTTGACATTTCGGACGCTAACTGGAAACGGGGCGCTACGATCAGTTAGTAATAATGAAAACACATTTTCTACCTCTGCTCAACACTTCTGAATAAATTTAGACCAAAAACATCAATGATACTGGAAATTTATTTACAAAAAATAACACTACAGAAGATGCTCGAAATTTCGACCTTGGGCCATGATGCAGGCTTCGCACCTCCGTCGCATTGAGGAGTGTGTGTTTCCAACAATGCCAGGAGTATCTCTGATCTGCCCTGCAGCTGCCACAATGCGCGCCACAAGTTCTTCAGCACTGCTGACAGGTGTATGGTATACCTCGGCCTTCAGGTAACCCCAAAGGAAGAAATCCAAGCAGGTGAGGTCTGGTGATCGGGCAGGCCAGTGAACTGGACCCCCACGCCAGATCCACCGCTGGCCATACCTTGCGTTTAGATGGAGACGCACGTCGTTCGTGTAATGGGCCGGAGCTCCATCGTGCTGGAACCACATCTGGCGACGCGAACCTTCGGGTACGTGCGCCTCCTCCAGAAGCTGCGGCAGCACTTGATCCAGGAAAATCAGGTAATTTCCACCTGTCAGCCGTTCAGGTAACAAATAAGGGCCAATGAGGCAATCCCCCAGAATGCCGGCCCACACATTTACTGAGAAACGCTCCTGGGCTGCTCGGCTTCTGGTTTCATGTGGATTTTCATCACACCACACATGACTGTTGTGGGCGTTCCACATTCCCTCCCGGCTGAAGGTGGACTCGTCCGTAAACAAAATGCTGTTTACAAAACGGGGATCCCTGGATCTCATCGCCAAGTACCATCTTGAGAATTCCACTCGAGGGCCAAAATCCTGCTCTCTGAGCAACTGCACCCGCTGGATGTGGTAGGGGTGCAGATTCCGGGAACGTAAGATGCGCCACGCAGTTGCTTGCGAAATGCCAACATGTCTGGCGATATCTCTCGTGCTAAGACCTGGGTTGTCCTCAACCAGGTTAAGCACAGCCTCTTTGTTGTCGGGGGTGCTCACTGATCGCTCCCGTTCAGGCCTGCCTCCGTCGAAAGATCCCGTTGTGGACAACCTCTGGTGTACTCGAGCGAAGAAGGCATGGCAGGGGATTTGCCTGTTGGGGTAACGCTCGGCGTACAACCGCTGAGCGGCTCGTCCATTACAACCAGCAGCGCCATACGCCAAATGCATGTCAGCCAATTCAGAGTTTGTGTACCGTTCCATCCTACTACCGATCTGCAGACAAGTAACCCGAAGCTTAAGTAGGTACCGCACGTTCAAAAGACGTGTCTGCGCATACAACTACGTCATCTCGCGTTGTCGTCTACGCATTACGTATCTTTTGCATATCGATATGGTACGATATCTTTTGCATAAATCAGCAAAAAGCACCTTATGTAAATTTTATTGCGCGCATTGTGCATGATTGAAACCAGCTATGTTTGTTAAAAAAAACAAACAAACTGCAGTTTTAATAGCTTCTTATGATAAGTAAATTACTCTCTTGTTTTGTTTCTAACTGATCGTAGCGCCCCGTTTCCAGTTAGCGTCCGAAATGTCAACGAATTATGTTTTTTGCCCAAAGCGCCCCCTATCGATGTTTCTTTTTGTACCGTTCAACTGAGTTTCAGAGAGCCCCAGCAAACAGAATCATGAAAATGCATGCCATAAGTCAAGAAATCTGTTTGTTTATCTCTTAGGAGCCTTCGAGTTTCGACCACCCTGTACTTTGACATTTTATTCCGGCTCTTACGCTTTTTGCAGGGCTTTACTTTTGGGTTCAAACTTTAAGTTAGAGTATAAACTTTGGCGAGCATGTGTTAAATTATCAAAATAACGGGCTTAAAGTTGTTGTCTAGCTCTCCAAAGTCTGCAGCGCCCCCTATCCATGTTTTAAGAGATACGCTTATCAAATTGGTACTGAAGAAAGTCTAAACAAACAGAATCATTTCGACGCAACAAGCAAGAAAATCTAACCATTTCCCTAGTTTTTATGACGTTTCGAATTTCGGCACCCAAAATTTCGAAAGCGCCTAGCGCCTTACCATCGCGTCAGGGACCCTACATTCCCTATTCAAAAATGTTCGTCTAGGTGTGCTCTATCGATCCTTAAAGTTTGTCACCGACGAACTGAATCACCCTGTATAACCCCATTAGCTGTCACCTCACCATTATGACAGCTGTTGTGTGAAAAATAGCAGGCTTAAAGCTATTTTATTCTTTTAAAGAGTCCAACTCATTTTCTCTTATACAGGGGCAGGGGGGGAGGAAAATTCCCCTCTTGTGAAAATATTAATTTCAAGTTTTGAAATTCAAGTAAATATAGTTCTTGTAATTCATGTTTAATGTATTTAAAATCTTTGAATGATCCATGAGACATGTTAGCAAGTTATTGCTCTGAGATGGGATTATATAACAAATAAATAAACTTAAAGTATATCTAGGGCGAAACATCCATATCCCACAGGCAAAAAAAAAAACTTTGGATAACCAATACCTGGCAGAATCAATGTTCATCCCTAAAAATTGTATTTTTTGTTTTGATTTTTCTTTAAAGCCATACTTAATTGCTAATTTTCTAAAATACAAATCAACAAACAATTATGTACATTTTACATAACGAAAGATATTCAAGCTCTAAAATAAACAGAAATTTTGTAAAAACGTTTAAAATAATCTCTTATCCAAACATGAGTTAATATAAAACTACTAGAAATACTGTGGAAAAATCCTTTCAAATTAATGACCCAAAGTACTAGGATAGAAAATGAAATTGCGTCCTTATTTATATTCCTTGATACCTTAGACAAATCTTTTAAGACTCTCGAATAAATTGTTTAAAAGGAAGGACTTGCTTTTAAAAAATCCTACCATTATTGGTACTGTCCATTTATTGGTAAGTATAATAATCCATTTATTGGTACTGTCAAAGTCAATGAATGAAATATTTCATTTAAGGAACATTCGTGACAATGTAGTGGAGAGTTTATTATATATGTTACAGGCCAAACCCGATTTTAGGCCAAACTAGATTGGCCTAGTCCAAACTAGTCTATCCTAATGCACATCGGATAGACTAGTTTTTCCTAGGCCAAACTAGTCTATCCTAATGCTCATAGGATAAACTAGTTTTTCCTAGGCCAAACTAGTCTATCTGAACGCCCATCGGATAAACTAGTTTTTCCTAGGCCAAACTAGTCTATCCGAACGCCCATCGGATAAACTAGATTTTCCTAGGCCAAACTAGTTTGGCCGAACGATTATTAGGATGAACTAGTTTAGCCTGCTATTCATTCATTTGAACTAGTTTATCCTAGACCGAACTAGATTGTACTAGGCCAATTCAATTTGGCGTGATTTTATTGAATCTAAAGATCGCAACGGCGCCAACTTTCTAGTTTTGATCTAATTTATCCTAGGCCGATGCAATTTGACTCGCTTTTAGCTCACATACTATCAAAGCCTGAGAGCTAATGTGCTCGTAGATTCTGTGTGTGTGTATGTAACCACGTACGTATGTACATACTTATGTACGTACGTACGTACGTCGGACTAATATATAGCGACTAATATAACGGAATAATGTGGAATTAATATAACACAAGCACCCAAATGTTGGAATTTGGAAGCGATTTAGTTCAAATCAGCCGGCTTCGCCCGCTATCGGGCCCCTTGTTTTATACAAAATCTCGAAACGGGCGTATGTTGAAGCGAATGAACCTCGAAGAGAATAAAACATGATGATAAATGTTTATAAAAAAAGGTTCCGCATCGAAACACCACTATTTCCTAATAGTAATTTTTGTAAAAATGTTATATTCTTGTTGGAACATTTTGAAACTTACAGTTTATGAAACTTAAAGTTTTGAAACTGACAATTTATGGCATTTGATATAAATTTATAAAAAAAGTCACATTTCGGCGTGAAAGAGGGTGTGGATGGGAACAAAATCGCGAAATATAACGGACATTCTAGCTTTTAAAGCACCTCGACCTCAAGTAACATACTTACTATTAGGTTGTTTAACGGAGTTTCATTCAGATACAGTTTTGTTAATAATAGAGTGCACTCTTTGGTGTTGGAATAAGAAACTAATATAACATGGCTTAGTTAAAACTTGCTGGCTTCGCCCGCTATCTGTCTGGCCTAGGCAGCGGGGTTATGGTTGGAAATTCGTTCGCTTCGAGGCTCTTTCGAAAAGGAGGATTACATTCGGCAGTGCGTACTCAGCACGCTTGCTACAATTTGAATTTCGTTCGCTTCGAAGTTCGTTCGAAAAGAAAGAGGGCATTCGGCAGTACGTGTGCAGCACACCTGCTATACGCTGTCGCAAGCTGTAGGGATGCGGCTGAAGAACTAATGCACGAAATTTAATAAAAATTTACATTCAGGTAGTCTCTGATCTAAATTGATGCTGATTAGTTTTTGGTGTAAATCGCACATCAAGTGGAGCTGCTGTTTTGCATTTTTTATGTTTTACGCATTAGCTTTATCTTAACTAATACACGAATTTCCATCAAACATCAGATTCAGTTCGTCCATGAGATGAGTTGGTGTTGTTTCTATTTTGAAGTAAATCGCTCAACATGGTTATGCTATGCTGCATTTTTAACAATTTTCACAATAGCTGTATCTCAAGAACTAATGAACGGAATTTAATATAAATTTATATTCATATAGTCCTTGGTATAAATTGATTCTGATTACATTTTCATGTAAATCGTTCAAAAATCACTATTCGTCAATAGTGGCATTAAAGGCGGAACATATTTTTATAAATTTATATCATGTGTCATAAACTATCTTAAAGTTTCAACTAAATCAACCTAGAATTTCCGTTATATTTCCTGATTTTCTTCGCTCCCCCGCCCTCTTTCCCTTTCGTAATGAGACTTTTTTTACAATTTTTATCATGTGTTATAAACTATCACAAAGTTTCAAACAGTTCCGACAAGAATTTAACATTTTTACAAAAATTACTAATAGAAAATAGTGGTATTTGACGCGCCATCTTTTTTCTTAAATATTTAACATCATGTTTTATTATGTTTCTAAAAGTTTCAAACAATGGTAATATTTAATTATCAGCTAAAACCATAAAAAGTGCCGAGATTAAAAAAATATATATATAGCGTCCTCTTACTCTACCCCACCTCCCCCATCCTAAATTTCAAGTGTCATGCTTTATTTAAGCTTTTTCTTATTTTTAAAAGGATTCGGATATTTAGTTTCTTAATATGAACAATTTCGCCTGAAGTGATGTGTGCAAAAACCAAAATTTCTTACGAATTAAAAATCTTTTCATAAAACCGAAAGTCTCTATCCGATTGAAAAAAAAAATCCGTTCTACGTTTATATCTCAGAACCCCCCGCCCCCAAATTAATCAGGTAAACGCCTTATCAGAAGGAACATACATCCAAAATTTGAAACAAATCGGTAAATTCTCTGTGAAAAACCTATTTTCATAAATTAAGAGTGTTACCTCCCATTGCTCCTTTCTTTATACGTATACAATGAACACCCATAACTGATCATGGATGTATGTACCTTATCAAAATTATATTATACCTAAAATTTTAATAAAATCTGATCATTTTTATGGAAAACTGACTTAACTAAATTAAGGAGGTGTGTGTGTGTGGGGGGGGGGGGGGGGGTGCGGATTAGCCTTTTGTTCTCCTCCCCTTATTCTTATCATATGAACCCCTGAAACTAATCAGGAAAGTTCATTATCAGGATAAATCTATGTCCAAAATTTGAAGCAAATTGGATATTTCTATCAGGAGTTATCACATTACGTACACACGTACGTACATACGTGCGTACATACAGCCATACGTACGTAAATTGTTACATACACATACACAGAATCTGCGAGCACATTAGCTCACAGGCTTTGATAGTCTGTGAGCTAAAATCGCGTCAAACTGCATCGGCCTAGGATAAAATAGATCAAAATTAGAAAGTTGGCGCCGTGGCAGTCTTTAGATTAAAAAACATCACGCCAAATTGAATTGGCCTAGGACAATCTAGTTCGGCCTAGGATAAACTAGTTCAAACCAATGAATAGCAGGCTAAACTAGTTTATCCTAATGACCGTTCGGCCAAACTAGTTTGGCCTAGGAAAATCTAGTTTATCCGATAGGCATTCGGATAGACTAGTTTGGCCTAGGAAAAACTAGTTTATCCGATGGGCGTTAGGATAGACTAGTTTGGCCTAGGCTAATCTAGTTTGGCCTAAAATCGGGTTTGGCCTGTAACATATACAAACCATTTTTATGTACTTTCAAAGAGGCAACGCTTTGCTATCACACAGTAAGAAGAATCTGTACTGTCAGTAACTTTCAAGGCTATTCCCTAAAGAGTGAAATATATGCAGAATAGGATTAATTTTTCAACACAATATTAAACATAATCCTTTCAAATATGCTTAATAATTCTAGCAATTATGTTTTATTTCATTCTTTAAAATAAAAGATGGCGCCACTAAAGTTATTTTAAATGTTTTTCTGAAATTTCTGTTCTTTTAGTTTGAATATGTCTTTGATTATGTAACATGTAAATAATTTTTTGCTCATTTGTACTTTCAAAAATTAACTTCTGAAGATGATTTTAAAGATAAACTGAAACATCAAATATGATATTTATTTTTAAGTTTTTCATTAAAGCATACATTGAATAGCAACTTATTTGTTTTCTTAGTCATAATTTATTTAATATAAAGAAGCTGTTTATGTATTCCATCATACAAACAGATGTAATTAGAACAGACTCTCTAAAATTTACCATCTTAAAATGAATAAAGATTAATACAGAATATGTAATTCTGATACATATGATTGAACTTGTGTTTTCTCATGAATGAACAATAAATTTATTTCTAAAATAGTTCACACAGCACTGATATCAGTGGCAATCATAATATTTTTTCCAAACATATTTCTGTATTAATCTTTAAGTACATTTTTTTATATTAACTATGGATATAGAAATAAAACAAAACTTTGTTACATATTTTAAGATTTTGATGTAAATTATTAATGTATCTTTATCAGGCAAGCTTCATTGAATAATTCAAGAAAATAGTATCTCAGCATTGTCATGCATTATTAATTATTACTTGACCTTTACTTTTAATAATTAAAAATAATAATAATTTTCTTAACATTTATTAGTTTATTACTTTATAATTTTTAAAATTATTTTACCTTATTGTAAGCTTTCATTATAATTTTCAGTGTATTATATTCAAACTACTGCTTAAAAATTGGGTACTAGTAGATTATTCGGTTTTACCAATTTGATTAAAAGATACAAATCGCCAAATTATACAAATCAATATAATTTTATTTTAAATAACAAAAGAAGAAATAAATTAGTAAAACAAATATAAAAATACAAATAAACATAACTCAACATAAAACAATATCAACAAAAAACATCAACATAACACAAACAAACAAGTGAATGTGACATTTTTGATTGTTTATTATTGATTTTTAATCCTGTAGTTTGGTGATAGTTTTTAGGTCATCATGATAATCAAGTAATACTCATTGTTCTTTTCACTCATTGACACACAAGCATTACAAAAAAATTTTCTCATACTCAGGGCTTGAATTTCAGGGTGGGATGACAGGATTCGGGCACGAAATTTTGAAATCCCGCTCAAAAAAAATATCATAGGCGGGAGGCTCCCGCCCCCTCCCCCCCCCCAAAAAAAAAAAATTCATGTATTTTTTAAAAAATTTTGCATTATGAAACTACGATTAACTCCCACCCCCTTTTTTTGAGAATTTTGTAATATTTTCATGCGATTAAATGACATATTTCGTGAGTTTTTGGCTGCGAAAAATTGTTTGAATTCATGCTATTTTACTGCAACCAATCGTCAAGTTTCGCATTGATTGGCCATTTTTTTTTTTTGAACAATTGACAAAATTGATATTTTTTAGACCATTTGTCGAAATTCAAGATACAATTTTTGTCAGAATTTTTAGATTTATGATAAACGTTTTCTTAATTTTTGGAAGTGAGTGCCTTAATTTTTTGGAAAATTCGGAACAGAATGACAGAAAAATGCAAATTTCCTCAAATGATACCAGAAGAAATGCAAATTCTTGTAAAGAGATTGCAGAAAAAATGCTAATTTAGTTGAAGAATAGCATAAAAAACTATGGTAATGAGTTTAACTATGGTAAACTCAAATGGTAATGAGAAAAAATGTGAATTCTGTCAAAGGATCATGTAAAAAAACACAATTTTCATCAGAAGGCCGTGTTGAAACACAAATTTTGTCAAAAAATCACGAAAAAAGCAGAAATTCTGTCAAATGATCACAAAAAAAAATAGAAATTTCATCAAAAGATCACAAAAAAAGCACAAATTTCGTCTAAGGACCAGAGAAACCTACAAATTTTGTCAAAGAATCGCAAAAAACAAGAATTTTTTTCAAAAGATTGTGCAAGAAACATGAATTTGGTAAAAAGATTTCAAAAATAACTGTGTATTTTGTCACATAATCATGAAAAAAAAAACGAATCGGACAATTAGAAAAAACAAATTTTGTCAAATGATCACGAAAAGTGCATGAATTTCTTGAAATGATTGTTAAGAAAGAGAACTTTGTCAAATGGTCACAAAAAGAAAAAAAAAATTCTGTTCATCAAAAGCTCATGAAAAAAATGTGAATGTCATGAAAGAATTGCTAAAATAATGCTCATTAGCCAAAGAGCCACTGAAAAAATGCGAATTTCGTCAAAGGATCGCAGAAAACACTCTAATTTCCACAAAAAATCATGCAAAATTTGTCAAAAGGCTGAAAAAAAAAAAAAAAAAAAACACAGCGGTCTCTTAGAAAGCAACATATGTACAAATGCTTAAGTTTATTACTATAGATTTGTTTTTTATCTGAAATAATGTACAGAACTAGCTTTTGAAAAATTTATTGTAACATGAAACCAATCTCAATTGTCACAATCTACACTCAGCCCGAAATTGACACAAACCAAAAATAGAATTAATTTGACTTGCAACAAATATGCCTGGAGATAATGTAGATTTCATTTGCTTCAATGCTGTTTTGTCATGTTTTTATTAGTGTAATTCTTAATGGTATGATATAAAACCGTACGTGTTAAAGATCTTTTTCTCCCCCAAACAGCAACTCCCCTCTATTTATAAATGTTGGGGGTAGACTCCCCTCCTGGAAGAATTTGAATTTCAAGCCCTGAAGCTCTCTTTATCTACTAATTAACAAAAATGGCCTCAAAAAACAGAACTGCTCACTCTACATGACAAAAGTTAAACTCATTCCTAAGTATATTTATACACAAAAAAGCTTCAATATATGGAAAAACAAATTTTAATAACATCCATTTTCACTGACAAAACCACACAAAAACGCTCGATAACCAATGTATAGGGTATAACCATCATTTCACAAAATTCCTAACTAAACACAAACACGTTAAAAAAATCCAACTATACAAAAGACAATCAATCTGATCAAACTAATCACAAGTCCAGATCAATACTCAGTAGGAGTGAAAAGGATTTAAGAATCAAACTGGTAAGAACAAAAACTCATTTATCGCCCTGCCAAGTGCCTTGCTTGTTCTAGGATTTAGCAGTAGTTTCTTAAGTGTAAGTGTTCTTTTATGTAAATTTCGATAAACTTTCTAGCGATATATTATTAAAAAAATATTTACTTTCAATTGAACAGAATGTAATCAAATTCAGTTTATGAGCGACAGAATGCTTTAAAATTAAACATTAGAAATATTTCCTTCATACCAATTTGCTGTTTTTAAATTGAAATTTAAAATTAAATTACTTAAAAATAAATAATAATAATAAAAGAAATTATCTGGAAAAAAAATTAAAGAACTCAATGATAAATTAACAAAAAAGAAAGTTGTGATGCGATGCAAGAAATTTCATACGTCATTATCAAATAGCAAATTGTAGAATTTTTAGTTGAAAAGTAACGAAAGAAATTATTCTACCTTAGCGTTAACTTATTTTAGCAAAGAGATTGGATACAATAAATTTATCTAATAAAAGTTACCTGATATTACAAACAAGGATGAGGCAAGACGCCAATGAAAGAATGAATCGTGAATTATAAGGTGATTCATTGAAAATGTTTCATGCATTTTAATAATTTAATTAAATTGTTACAATGTCAATATAATTTGTAGTTCTATTTAATCCTTGTTTGTAATAATGAGTAACAGCCAACCATAAAAAAAAAAAAACTTTACTAGAAAAAAAAAACTAAGCTAAATTTTCATGATTTATTCCTTAGTTAAATTGCTTAAATTCTTAACCCGAGATCACATTTATTTGCGAGGACCGAGAATTTTTACAAATGCTATCTATTTCTTTTTTACAAATACATAGTTTGCTTTTTTATTTAAAAATTAAATTTGCAATAGATTTATTGATTGATACAATTTTTATGTATGATTCCATTTATCGTGATTCATTCTTTATATTGGCGTCTGTGATAAAATGGACGACATGACTGTATTCTTTAAACCAATTTTCTGAACCTATCTCTTTTACTAAAATTTAATAATGGTAAGGTATCTTATTTTATTTATTCTCCTACTAAAAATTTTAGAAATTGTGATTTGATTGTCTGATGACCAGAGATGTAGTGGAGGGTACACGGGCGTATACGCCGTATACCTTCTGGATTTTTTGAAGGAATATCATACAGTTGGCAAAAAAAGTATTTGTACACTCTAAAATTTTTAAGTTTTAACTAAACAAAAACAGATATTTTGTCAAAAATAGTTTTAATACAGTCTGTTTCCCGTGCGTTTTAAATTACACAACAGAAAATTTCGATAAAGATGTAAAATAATTTTCTAAAAGGAAAAGTTTAAAAATTTCTTGCAAAAAAAGTATTTGTACATTTCTCCATCCTGATATGTACTGTGTTTTAGAGTGTTTATGGTTCAAAGGACTACTTTTACAGAAGCTGTTAATAATTTTTAACTTCATATTATATTTGCCTGACATTTAATCTAATTTGCTCTTGAAGTAATTGAGTTTAGAGCCTAAAACTAGAGAGGCACGTCTAGATATATGAAATCCTATGATTGAGCACAATAAAAAATTAAATTCGCAACAAGAATTTGTAAAAGCTTTTAAATTACCATTTACAACTATTGGATGTATAGTGAGAAACTATGAATAAATTAAAAACATCAAAATTCAATGAAAACCAGGACTTCTCAGCAAACTAACAATGAGGGAAAAAGGGAGTGTTGTTAAAAAAGCTTTAAAAAATCCTATGCGTTCGGTTCAAAAATTTGCTGGAGACATTGCAACATCTTCTCGCATCAGAGTAATGCCTCAAACAATAAAAAATATTCTTCTCAATGCAGATTTAAAAGGAATAACCTCAAGAAAAATTCCATTCATCAGCGAAACAAATTGGCGAAAACGCATAGTATTCGCTTTCGCATATAGAAGTAAATCATTCGATTTTTGGAAAACATTATTTTTTTCTGATGAGGGAAAATTCGAAATTTTCTTACCACCAAGCATTCGAAAACATTGGCATAAAAATAAAACTGTTCTAGATCCAAAACGTATACTTCAAACTATCAAGCATGTTGGGGGGGGAATATTATAGTTTTGGGGTGTATAGCTTCTAATGGAGCAGGACATTTAAAATTTATTGACAATGGAAGGACAGGTTTAACATACATTGATGTGTCGTGGCATAATTTATTAAACCGTGCCAAGAAATTATGCGTAGAGGAAGCTTTTCACTTTCTGCAGGATAACGACCAAAGCATACTGCTGTGATCACCAGCACATGGGTACTACAATACTCGAAGACGGCTGGTAACTCCTCTAAAATCTCTAGACTTGAATCAAATAGAAAATTTGCGTAGCTATTGGATGCAAAAATCTAAAAAAAAAAATGTATTAGTAAAAAACAGTTTTAAAGAAGCTCTTATTGTGTCATGGAATAACATTAACCAGACCGCTAAGAAAAAGTTGGTGGAATCTATGTCACATCATCTAGAAGTAGTCATAAATGCTAAATGAATTCACACAAAATATTAATTTGTATCATTTTACTAATTTTTCATTAATTATATTACATTAATATAGTGTACAAATACTTTTTTGCATTATATTTTTGTATATTTGTTTATTATAATGTAAAACATCGATTCGTTTAATTTTGTTTTTGCTTATATAATATTATAATGCATTAAATTAATGTATTACAGTATTTTTTGCTTAAATCTTTGGTTTAATTTCATTATAATTTTAAAAAATGAAGTGTACAAATACTTTTTTTGCCAACTGTATATCCTCTGTTTCTCAAGAAAGCTATAGTATACATGCTTTAGGGCAGCGGTTTCCAAACTATGGATCGCGAAAACAATTTAAGTTTGTCACAAGTATGAATGTATTTTGTATTTCATTTACTAAAAAAATATAAGAATTTCAACAGCAAATAATATTTCAATGGAAATTCCTTAATTTAAAAAATAAGGATAAATATACAAGCAGAATATCTAGAATAATATAAACAGCTTTGAATTCTTTGATGGAGTTCAACACAACATACTTGTGTATACATGCTTTTTGTACTCGACTGTTTTTTAAAAACAGGTATAGAAAAAACTGTGTATTGAAAGAGACTTTAGGTTGAAATTAACAAGATTTAACCCTGATATAAATGCTTTCATCGGTAAACGCCAGTGCCAGAAATTACACTGGTTTTTAAGTTAGGTTTAGATAGTAATTAAATTTATATTTTAATCTATCTTTGTAGTTTGTTTTAAATATTTTCCCACTTACACTCATTCGAGTTACTAATTGTTGTTTTCATTGTAGTTAATCCTTCGTATGAAAATTTGCCTTTTTCGTAGGATAGGATAGCCAATAATAGCTTATAGAGGTCTTGCAACCATTTTTCCATACTGATATGCATCCATATATTAGATGGGTCGCAAAACATTTTTTTATTTAAAGGTGGGTCATGTATTAATAAAGTTTGGGAACTGCTGCTCTAGGCTATACATTTAGTCTTGAACGTATATGCCCTGTTATTTTTATGACTTCACTTTTGATGATGACTCAAATCTCTGTGATAAAATGGGTGAAATGAGTGTAGTCTGATTCATGGGCTTATCCAAGGAAGGGATTATGGAGCAACAGATTCCCCCCCTCCTATATTTACAAAAATGATATGAAGAAACGGTTGATTTTTTCTTTCTTTTTGGAAAATTTTTATTTTTTTTCCTATTATACAGGGGATTAGCCATGCTCATTAGTCCACATTGACACCAAATAACAGAAGTGAGCTGATGGGGTTACACGCCCCCCCCCCCCTTCTCCCGAAATATTTGAAAATTAACTGATAAAAAGTGTCTTTTTTTTAATTTTTTGATAAATATGCAATTTTTTTCTGCAAACTCTTTTCCCTATTGTTTCAATATGATTATATTTTTATCTAAAACAGTGTCATTATTTTCTATATTTTTTATTGAAGAGCAATTACAGTTGAATCTCGAAAATCTGGACCTCCAAATTCCGGAAATCTCTAAAATCCGGACATTTTTCCGATTTCAGTTTTATTAATTTTTAAAATAAGACATATTTCTAATTTTCATCAATTGCAGCTAAATTCTGATAACTACCATAAAATCCCGTTAATCTGCCCTTCCCGATCAAATGCCTCCTCCTCACTTTATAAAAGATTTGAAATTTTCAAAAAATCCCGAGAAATCGCCCTCCCTCTCAAAAAAAAAATCGCTGAAAACGGATCGTTTGAGAACGGATGAATCATGATGAAATGAATGAATCATGAATCTTTGATGAAATGTGTGTTTTTTCGAAATTTTTCAAGTGATTTCATACTTTTTTTTTTTACAAATTTCTCCTTTTTTATGTTTTTTTCGACAGAATTTACCTTTTTTTAAAAAAAAAAAACACAATTTTTTTTAAGTATCACTTCAAGTATCAAAATTCATGATTCATTCATTTTATCATGATTCATCCCTGCAAATTTTGGGAAACGATCGTGAAAAATCCTGTTTAAGCACCCCCCCTCTAATTATTATACGATTTTTCATCAGGTTGGGGGGGGCGGATTAACTGTATTTTACGGTAGCCATAAAAAAAGACTTTTTAATAAACCTCAAAAATCCGGAAAATTCAAAATAAAAATCGGAATCGCTGCAGTCCCGACGGTTCCAGATTCGGAGGTTCGACTGTATTACAAATGCTTTGCTAATAGTGAGAATTCTTAGTAGCATTACATAATGTTTCATTCCAAAACATTTTAAAATCATGCGATATCTTATGACATTTTAAATTTCTTTCCAAAATCTTACAAACCGTACATTCAGAAAAAAACCTTGGTTTAGTCATGATAATCAGTATTACATATTAAATACGTATGATATATTGAAAAAGTAAAAATAAATAATGAAACGAGCAAAATAAAAATAAACATTTCGATTAGTTTACACTTGCGAATATTTTCCAGAAACTACAATAAGGGGAATACTTCAAGGCTCAAAAACTACTGAAACAAATTGGACTGATATTCTAGTCATCAATGTATTCGCCTGAATCCAATACTTAATAAAACTTTTTAAAACACATTTTTAAAAACTTTTCACAATTTATACTTTTAACTGTTAATTTATAAGTATATTTAAAATAATTAGAAAGAAAATCACTTTTAAATAAAAAAGAATGTTTTTACATATGCTGTTTGTAAAGTATAATTTAAGAAAATTAACCATGAGAAGGATTAAAATGGTGATTTATTAGGATTCTCATTAGGAATCAATGATTTGCAGATGCAAGTTCCTACATTTTGTTTAGTAAATAATCTGTTTCTTGCTTTTCCCAATTAAAAGTCCTTAAACAAGAAAGAAAAACTTTTGAGATTAGTGATAGCTATCAAGGCAGAGAATTTTTGTTCGTGAAACTATAATCATAAGCAGGTTATTGAGTCATAAATACTTTGTATTTCATCTCACTCTTGCTCAAACTTGCGTTTTCGTTTGTTGCTTTAACAATAAATAACATACCATAACCATATTTTCAAGTTACATTCTTTGATATCTGTAAAATATGATATGATGGGATGGATGGAAAATAACACCATTTATAAGAAAAAATTATGGGCTAGATATTCTTTTATTCAGAATTAAGTTGAAAGTATTTGTACTTTATATTGAAAATAATCTGCCTTGAGTTATTTAAAAAGGACAATTATGAGACTGTAGTTTTTCTTCGACTATTTTTTCATTATTTCTCTTTGATTTTAAAATGTTTGCTTTAATTCGTAGAAGAAACCATGAAATTAAAAAATTTATTAATTAAAGACTCATAATTGTGCTTCTTAAAAAAACTCAAGGCAGGTTTTTTTTTCAATACTAAATATTCTTATTAAAAGCTCTTATTTATCAAAATATAAGTTTCTTTTCTTAAATATTATGTAAAATTGTTTTTAAAAGTAACATTTTAATACCTTTAAACTTTGAAATATAAATAATATTTGGAAAGCCAAATATTCAATATTCGGCTCAACAATTACTATTCTGCTAGCCGAATATTCTGTATTCAGTTCCCCTGTTGGAACCGAATATTCGGTATTTGTCCAATATCGCTATTCGGTGCATCCCAAATATGTATGCTAATTTGTATCAAAATCAAAAGTAATGTAAATTTATTTTTGTAATAAATCAGCTGTAATTACCAAAAGCGATACATTAATAAAAAATTTAGTAAAGAAAAATGTGTTGGCCGCTAACTTTAGCACCGTCTTTAATTTCATTGTTTACATCTGAAAAAATGCACCAATTTCTGGCATTCCTGGATTTTAGGGAGTCTACTGTATGTGAGTGTAACATGAGTTTAAAAAAAACAACAAAACAGATAAATTAATTGTACAAAGATACAAACAAATATGATGTCATATTTCAAAAATAAAAATTAATACACTTTGATATTGAAATAAAATGAACTTATTTATATGCATGATTTTTACTTTTTGCATAAATAGATCTTTATGAGGCTTAAGTGTATACTGCTCAAAAGATGTCGCTTTTATTTTCTTTGAATTTCAAATTTTGGTTGCAGTCATCTAAGAGGGTGTGAGTTAAAATTCAACAACTTGATTGGAAAATGCAGTTCTAATATTTATCTTAAAATGCACATACTTCAATGAATAGCGTTGTGGCCCAAGGACACATTCACCTCCTCCCCGCACAAGCAATGAAATCTCTTCCCCCCAGAAAATTTGAAATTTTATGTTTTCAATGGTCAAAAAGTGCAATTTCCCACACCCCGGAACTTTATAATGTCTTCCTTGCATTTCCTCCTAACGATAAGTGTCTGAACTCAACACTGTCAATTAACCTATGCGTTTTGATTCCTCATAATGGGTTATCATTTAAATTTGACAATGTGGGTAGTGAATTTGGAAGTTTTCACATGTATGAGATAGAAGAAGATATTTTGAGATTGGCACGCCCAATTACTTTATATTTGTCTTTTGAAGGAAAATAAAAATAATATTACCATTACAGAAATCGATTAAAAAATTATATCGAATTGCCCATAGTATCGATAAAATCAATTTGAAAAAAAACGAGATTGCCCATCGCTATTGTGATACATTTTTCCAAGATCCTGTAGCTAACGGAGTTAGTTTTAAAATATTTTTACTTGTTACGCTTATGATAGAAAACAACAATAGCAAGAAAGACCCAACACTACATTGAAGTATTTATACGTTCATGTAGCTTTCAAGTACGGAGTGTTAAACCATGCTTGGAAAATGCACAAATTTTTTGAAAGACTCATTTATATGATGATTCATAATAACACTGAGTTAAAAAAAATGTTTACATAACATGATTTACTATTACGCTCATGCTCATATGTCAATATACTTAGCTAAATTCAATACTTTTTATTTTAATATTTATATAATTTATTTATTTTCTTCTAAGAACATAGTTTGAATTTTAAACTTTTATGCGAAAAAGTAAAAATCTGAGCTGCAGGAATGCTTTTTGTCTTATTCACTCGAGCAAATATTTGTAGAAGTGTTGAAGTGACTTAGAAACTTACTAGCTTTAAAAAAATTCCTTCCACAATAAGAAAATGACCTTCACTCCCCCCACCCCCTCCTTTTTTTTTTTTTTTTTTTTTTTTTTTTTTTAATGGGCGAACTGGTCTGTCAGTGTCAGTGAATGATGTGGATCCATTTCCTAACAAATAAAATATAATAAATATCTAGACTTTTGCACCATAAAAGGTTCAATATAACAAGGAAGTAAAAAAAAAGTTACCCAAGTTTACTAAATGGTTTAAATATGCAAAATTATGTAAAGTTAAAAACTAAACAAACATTAGTAATTTTATTTTAATGTTTGTTTAGTTTTTAATTTTATAGCATTTTATATGCATCATTTAGTAAACTTGTGATTTTTTTTTTTTTTTTTTTGTAATTTCATGTTAATGTTAAATGTAAACAAAACTATCCATTTAACTATTGAATTGTGTCAAAGACTGTCTTACATGTTATTGGAATAATCTCTGAAAAATCAACCTCAAAAAGACACCACTATTACTAAATAGGGATCACGTTTCTAACTCAAACACCCAGATCAAGAATGAATCAAATGTCATTTTTTTTACTAGATTTGTTTTGTTAATTTTTTTTTTTAAGTTAAACAGAATTTAGCTAATATTAATCACAAAATTTACCATCAATCATAAACAGATAACGTTTTTAATTCATTGTACTGCTTGGTTTACTAAACTATACTACTTGGCTTACCCACATGCCAAATGATCATCGTCAAACTATATAACATTATGTGCCAATAATGAGTTATTTTAAATGTCACATTCAGTTCTCATTAAATAGGTTACACGGCTCAGAATATGACCTGTAATACAAGTCAAAAGCATTCCCAATGCAAGTGCACATAACTTTATTTGCAAAAAGATTTTCTCTCTTCCAAGATTTTGTTTTAAATCATTTATTGAAAAGCATTTTAAAAATGAAAGGAAAAAGGAACTACATAGTCTGTTTTCATGAAATTTCAGTTGACATTGAAGGGACCTCTGCAATTCTTAATAATGCAACAATTCCCTTACACAAAAAAAATCATCCCCCACTTTTTTTTTTGAGAGGAAGAGTAGGAATCTATCAATGTGTTTAAACGAAAGGTGTGGATTCATATCCTAACGAATTAAATATTGACATGATAAAAGATCCAATAAATCCTCTCCAGAATAAACTATGGTATAATCTGGTATAATCTGGTAATTACTTTTTTATTTTAAAGTTATCTATATTTTTTAATTACATAATTAAAAAGTATATATATGCAATTTGAAGTATAATACTAAGTACAATTTGCAAACACTTTCAAATGTTTTATGTTTTATTCAATATTGCTAAATGTTATTGTGGAAAAAACCCTTCCAAATGTTTCACTCAATTTATGAGACCACTGATTGTTTAGAACCTGTTTCCCCCTGATCTGGTTTAACCCTTCAATAGGCAGTGGTAATATACCTACCACTTAATTAGAAACGGGTTGATGTGACCGTAATTTTTAGTGCGATAATTTGTATTTATGTCAACCTGACGGAAATAGCACTTTTTATTTTAAGACAAATTTGTTAGTTTCTGGTGACATTAAACATTTTCAACATTTTAACCAAAAAAATTACTTGCTCCATAAAGGGTTAAACAAATTACAACCCTATTTCAGAGGAAATCGATTCCCTGTGCTGGTTTGGAAGGCAACTTTTGTAAAAAGGATTCAATGATGCATAAAATTTAGAGCCATATTTAAAAACTTTAAAAAACATCCATAACTCGATGCTTGACCACATAAATGTGTATAAGAAATGGAGGTGAAATTGAGTTCGGTTGAATGTATGGACATCAAAAAGGTAAAGATGTTGTTAATGTACCTTTCGAGAACATGAATAACAGATACACGAAATTTTAAGAGGTGAAAAAGTAAAATTACAAGCAGTCAATGTATAAATTGGTACTAATTGGTTATACCGTGTCGGCCAAAAAGTAGCGCCATCTATAAGATCACATGCAAATAGTGCATGATTGCAAATGTCACATTCATTTGACATTAATTACGATAAATTTGTTTGTTATGTGGCAACCATCGTGCGCGGCCACTAAAACGAGTTTCTCGCGGGAAGCGATCGAGCTAGCCTTTTTCTCGGCGGATAAGACGCTCGCTTTCTGACCATGGGATCCCCAGTTCGAACCCTGCCTGGGCACATCACCTGCAGTTATATCATCTAGTGATTTTTAATTCAACTTTTTATTTGTACTTTTGATTATGTTTTGCTAATTTATTCGTTTTTCCATTATTTAAAATGAAAATTATGCCATCTTACATAATTTGGCGAACAGATTGATGATTTATATAACTTGGGGAAATTGGTTGGCGGGATAACCAAGTAGTACCAATAAATTTTATCAATCAAGATAGGGGGGGGTCTCGATATGAGCTGTGGCAGTGTCTACTCTATCGCACGCACACCTATTCATATGTAGCTGTATCTATGAAAAAATTCTCGAGTTAAATCACATAAAAAAATATATGTATTTTGATAATTCAATGCAAAAAATGTGTACTGTTTAAGGAAACAAAATTTTGGAAAATCGGTTTTTGGTTCAGAGTTAAAATTTAGTGCAGTTTATTTAAAAATGTCTTATTTATTATTTTTCTTTCTGTTTTCAGATTCAGTGGTAGGTAAAACTGTTTTTTCTGAAACTCAGCAAGAATTTTCCTTGGATGAAAATGTGACAATCTTTTCTTGCTGACACCTTGAAGAAGTTCCTGTTATCGTCTGAAATCAAGCTTAAATTCATTTGAGAAATGTCATCGTTTACAGAAGCAAATTCCTCCTGCAATGAACAGCACATTATTAATCAAAATGAGGTTAGGGGAAAACATTCCTCCATTGATACAGGAAAAAAAGTTTTTATTTGTGAAGTATGTTCCAAAACATTTTTTAAGAACTGTGTGCTAACAAGACATATCTTGACTCACACAGGTGAAAAACCTTTTGTTTGTGAAATATGTTACAAAGGATTTTCTCGGAATGATAATCTAAGAAGCCATCTCTTGACTCATACAGAGGAAAAACCTTTCGTTTGTGAAGCATGTTGCAAAGGATTTTCTGATAATGGTAGGCTAAGAAAGCATCGCTTGACTCATACAGGAGAAAAACCTTTTGTTTGTGAAGTATGCTTTAAGGGATTTTCTGATAAAAGTAATCTAAGAAGACATCTCTTGACACATGCAGGAGAAAAACCCTTTGCTTGTGAATTATGTTCCAAGAGATTTTCTCGGAATAGTACACTAAGAACCCATCTCTTGACACATACAGGAGAAAAACCTTTTGTTTGTGAAGTATGCTTTAAGGGATTTTCTGATAAAAGTAATCTAAGAACCCATCTCTTGACACATGCAGGAGAAAAACCTTTCATTTGTGAAATATGTTCCAATGGATTTTCTCAGAATAGTGATTTAAAAAAACATCTCTTGACCCATACAGGAGAAAAGCCATTTGTTTGTGAAATATGTTCCAAAGGATTTTCTCAGAATGGGCATCTAAGAAAACACATCTTGACACATACGGGATAAAATCCTTGCGTTAAAAAAGTGCGCTACAAAGGACTTTCTAGACATTGTCATTTAGACATCTCGTAATTGATACAGGAGAAAATGTTTTTTTTGTGTGTGTGTGTTATGTTTTCCAACGGATTATCTGATAACCATTATTTAAGAAAACATTTGTCTCATATCAAAGAAACAATAGATGGAAATCTCCCATCTATATTATATCAAATTGGAGTATGAACCCTGTGTATGTCATTATATTTACTATTATTACTTTTTATATTTTAGCCTTTAGTAATAAATAAAAATCATTTGCACTTCATCCATGATTTAACATCTTATTTGATAATACACAAATAATTGTTGACATATTTATTCTTTCTTATTAGTACATTCAATTTGCATGGAATTTTCAGGTTAAGAGGCTACTTCATTCAAATGAAAAGACCCGTACACTAATGCTACTCCAATGGAAGAAATTTATAAAGATATCTCGGTTGCATTTCAATATTTTTAAATGATTTTTTTCATTGGATAGCTGAAATTGATCTAAATTTAGGCCGTTTTTAACTTTTTCGATTTCAGTTGCAGCTATTCTACAAGAGGGTGATTTTGCTTTTCAAACCGGTTCCGAAAAAGAAAGCGCCCTCATAAAAAAATCAAAAGTGTAAAAAGCGGCCTGCATACAGATCGATCACAGCTATCCAAAGCAAACAAAAATCATTTAAAAATATTAAAATGTAACCGAGATATCTTTATAATGCGTGTAGTGTGCACAGCGCCACTATGTGGCCACTTTAGCGTTAGGGTCGACTTTGGTTGAGAGATGCCATAGGAGAAGTTTCTACCATAGCTAAATATCCCTTTCCGTTCTTTTTACTGTTTCAGTTTTTCCCATAGGGCTGTTTTTTTTCTGTGTGTATGTGGAGAGGGGGGGGGGGCGTTTCTCATTTTTTGAATGTAATTTGTCCATTGAAAGCTTATGCTTCCATACATTACAAAGCTAGCATAAAAAATTCTCTCCCATCATTCTGGGTCACGTTACGGACTCATAATGGTTTAAAATTTAAATTTCTCAAACTTCTTCGAGGTTTTCAACAAATCAGCATCTGAAAAAAATCGTGCCAATGTGGTGTGTGTATGACATCTGTGCCATATAAATATTCAGTCTTTTTTTTAAGTCCACTCCAGTGTTATATTATTTCAGTGCAGTTTCTGCCTGGACAATGCCTGGCATGTCCGCTAGTACGAGTTAATTTTAGTGAAGATATTTACTTATTCTTAAGGGTGTATTCGAAAAAATGATTTTCCACCTTCAACAGCTCGAAATTTTCCGATACATTTTCAGGCTTATTTTTTAAAGCAGAAATATGAAACTTGCCGAGAGAATTTTTGGAGTGATGTACAAGGTGCCGTGTGATGCAATTTTTCGCTGAATTAATTAGAATTTGATTTATAAGCAATTATTTTCTCAGCATGACTCTTTTTCTCGTTCGAAAATCTCCCGCTTCGGAATATTTGTTCCAAAACGCCGTTTTTGACAGCATTTTTTTGCAACATTTTCTACATTTATCAAAAAATCAACAATCACGGCACCTTGTGTAGTTTCTAAATAAGAGATTTTGAAAGTTTGGTGCATTTCAGATTAAAAATGAATTTGAAAATAAATCTGAAAATAAGCAGTTTTGGTTAGAATAAACCCTTAAATATTCACTGTACAAACATATGCGTACTTGTTGCATATTATTACTAATATTAAAAAATGCTGTGATGAGCATTTAAGGCACAACACTAGGCTAAGAGAAAGATCCGGATTATAATGTAAAGTCTATGGGGGCGTTCTTTTCAAATATTTCGTCCAAATTTTAATATTTTGACATGATTTTTTTGCACAAGATAGCTGAGGATGATACACAACCGGCCTATTTTTACTTTTTCAGTTTTGGTTTCAGATTTTTTTAATCACTTTAACTTTCGAAACCGGTTCTGAAATTGAAACTGTCGTAATACAAAAATATATAAGCAAAATCGAAAAAGGTAAAACCTAGGCCGGTTGTGGATCGTCCTCAGCTATCTTGTGCAAAAAAAAATCATGTAAAAATATTAAAATTTATGCGAGATATTTGAAAAGATCGCTCCCGTAGACTTTATATTATCATAAGGGTCTTTCTCTGTGCCTAGTGTGGGCCTTAGTATGTTTTTAAGTATGAAAAAAGGTTTGACAAGTGCTTCTATTAATAATTGAACAAGAGATAGGACTTGGCTACAACTCACATTAATGCCAACTTTGAAAAAGTCACATTTGTGGTACTTTAGTCGAATTTTCCATCACGCTTTACATGTTGACTGCACTGCACTACAATAAATTTTCTCTGCATTTCTACTCCCCAGGCGTGCTTGGTGGCACTACATTGGTGTGATACGCTACTGGAAATAGGCTTTTGGTACTATGTGGCCTACTCTTACACTCATGTTTAACGAGCTGCATCTTTACTGGGTACGTCTTTACAAAATACATTTTTAAAGTAATTGTGACTGATTTGTTTTCATGGAAAAAGCACAATTATGATTTTTTCAAAGTTAGCTTTGAAGTTAGTTGCAGCCAAGAAGGGATTCCTTGTCCTCCCTCATGCTCAATAATTAATAGAAGCACTTGTCAAATCTGTTTACACACTTAAAAACATATTATCCTTTTTTGGTGCTCGTCAGAGCATTTTTTATTACTAGTCATTTAAATTTTTTGATAAAAATGAGTTTTTATATCTTGAAAAGTAGAAAAATTGCTGCCGTCAAGATTTAATTGTTGTATTAGAATAACAAGAAAGTCATTGCATTGTCATATAAAATGCATAATATCTGGAAACTAAACCAAGGGGTCGAATGAAAAAACTATAGTGCGTTCACAACTTTATCGAAAGAACTGAAAGTGAAAGCTTTACAGTAAAAACAAACAACCGCATTTTTCAATTGATTTATTTGATTTGAATGAATTATGTTACATACACAACAATTTTTATATTCATTTAAACTTGGAGGCAATGAATTAAAAATCTACATCAGCAACATCAAGAAACAATGTTCAAATGGAGTTTTAAGGCACAAATTCGATTTTCTCAGCGTCCATTAAACATACAAAAATGGAAAAAAAAATCTAAATTAAGTTTTATCATAACGATAAAAATAAGAAAAAGTGAAGTTACTCCTACAATGAGATCGTTAGTTACAATTTGTTGAATTTTTCGTCTTCATTTTTTTTTCGTTAAAAGTTTAACAATAAAAAAAAAAACTACAGTAACTACGATCATTTGTTGAATGCTATCATTTTATTCGCCTCATCGAGTTCTGACTTTAAAAAAGAAAAAAAAAAAAAAAAAAATCCCTGTCAATTGATTCGTCAGAAAATTCGAAAAGACCTTTGCATTTTCCATTTCTTAAACATATTATACTAAATGCTACCGCGTTTGCTATGATTTATTCATTACGTAATATAAAGAATTAATGAGTCATTAAGTTTTTATTTATTACGTTAAAATAAAGAGTTATAAATATTACACAATACGTGTTTGTTATTAGATCACACTAAAAAGTTGGAAGAAATTTCAAGGGGAAATATTTAGATGATAATTTACTTATTTTAAAATATTTTTTAACGAATTCAAAAAAAAAGTTTTAAAATTTTGTGTGCTAAAGAATGGAGGATTTTAGGGGGAGAATTCATATGATTCTTTTTTACATGCGTTCGTAATTATAAAAATAGTTAGCACCATTCCGTCTGTCCGCATATAACAGAGCAAAACCTACCCAACGGAATCGCTTGGAATTTGAAATATATAACTGTTCCATAATTTAGTTGAGTTATTTTAAATTTTATGAAAATCGGATGTATAGTTTAATGACAGAAACAATCAAAAGCATTCTGTTACATTACGGTCAATGGAAAAAAATAATTTCAAGAGAATTTAAATGATGTTATACTGTTTCGACACAATAGAATTCATATGCACCTAAGAAGCATATATTAAAAAATACATTCTCAACAATCTGTTGTGCTAAGAATATTTTTTATAAATTTACAGAAACATAAAAGTATTTCATTACACAATGATATAGAGGGGAAATACTGTTTTACTACTGTTCTACTGCGTTACTACTATTAAACTATTTCACATTTTATGAAATTCATATACGGTACTGAAGTTTACTGCAATTACTTTTTGTACAATAGAAAGCAGATAATATTTACAAGGACACACAAAAGATTTCGGCCAATACTACATTTGATGCACTGTATACATTACAACAAAACCTGAATATTTTTAAAACTTTGTTATAGTACGAACGCACCTCATTTGCTACGTTTGATGTGCAATTTCCAATTTGCTTTATGCAGGAATGGGTTTAAAACCGAAAATTAACATCCCTGTATTCACTATCTTTACTTCTACATTAAAGATAAGAATGGGTGTTTTAATAATCTTTCTAAATCTCTCTCAATTATAAGCTTCTCTTTAATTTTTTTCTTTTGAAAAAAGAAAGGCTTACAAAGGACAATATACAAAATGTAAACATAATAAATACTTTGCACCCCCCCCCCCCTATTCGACAGAAAGCATGTTTCAGGAAACCTCAGAAATTCATACTCATTCCATTCAATATATTTTTTTTTCAAATAATGCAAACTAAAAGCACAAACGATTTTCCACATTGACTATATTATAGCATGGTCAAATATAAAGTCAAATTTTCATAAGTCAAAATACCTGTAGAAACTTTCCAAATTATGTTTATCTTAAATTTTAGGGTACTGGTCACTCGGCTTCCAAATTTCCATCCGTAATGTTAAGTCTATGGGAAATATATATTCTTATGTATGTATAGTGCATATAGACTTAAAGTCAATCGGGTTAACTTTGATCAAGCAGGGTAACTTTGGACCAAGAGTGAAAAAAAAATTCAATCTAGTTCATCACTTGAGTTTTGGTAAAGTTTTGGTCTCAAAATATAGATAGATGCACTAGTGTGAGTTGGGCAACACAATGAAAATAATTCGTGAAGGTTCCACCATGGCAGAATGGATCCAAGTTTTGTTAAAAGTGGGGCAAAGATACCTTGATTGACTGAAAATAATTCATTTTCAACAACGAATGTGGAATAGAAAAATCCCACTATCTTACATCAATTACATGGTAGTCTGTATAATTCGCAACAGTAAAGTCATAGCCAGTTGGGCATGAGCTATATCAAAATCTTAAACATTTTTTAAGTATGAAGGAAAGTTTTACAGACTGAATTGACTGGGGTAAGCAAATATTTCATTGTTTATTTTCCAGTATTTATTGATATTTAAAACCCCCACCAGACTGTTATCCCTTTACGAAATAACAATCACAATAGGCGATCTTGAAATTAAAGAACTTAAAAGATTATTTAGGGCTATCAGTAATGAAATGACAATTAAATTAGATTTTTTTTTATTTTTATATAATCCTGATGAGAGAAGCATAATTTTAAAACACTGTTACTAACTAAATGTCTTCAGACTTATTACCTTTTAAAGTAACAGCCAGTGTGTCAAACAGACATATTATTTTTTTTTTCATTATTACGGGTAAGTCAGAGGCCCATAAAATATCCAAAACTAATATTTTCAGTTTAAATATTTATAAGAAAATAAATTTTACCATCAAAGAACTTTATCGTGAGAAATTAAGTTTTTTAAAAACTTTTTTAAACTTAAATACTTTTAATTATTATAAAATTTTACAGGCTTATAAGTGTAAAAAAATACAGATTTGTAATATTTTTCAGATAATATAAAGCATGATAAAAGTAAATCTGAGTTTCCCATGACTCATGTTATAACTTTTGATCTGTTTATTTACTGATTTAAATAGGCAAATTTTCGTAGGACACTGTTTTTTTTTTTGCATCTTGTAATAAATAGAAAGGAACCATTTTTTTTAATTTCTGGAATATACTACGGTTACTTAACTTCAATTAACAAATTTTAGAAACAAAATTTAACATTTACACAGATATATGGGAATTTATTTTGTATATCCCACATAAAAGATTTCTCGCTACTTTGTATTCACAGATGCTTCCTTGAACCAATCTTTTGAAAGTATATTTTGAATTTATCTGTCACATAAAATATTTCTCTCTAATATGAATTTAAAAAAATGCTTGCTTCTAATTAAAAAATGCTGCATACTACAGAGAGATAGTCTTGTTACATACGTCACACTCAAAAGATTTTAACCAATGTGAATTAAGAGACACCTGGTTAGATTACTGTTTACAGAAAATTGCTTGTTGCATATCTCACTTAGAAAAGTTTTCTCACCATACTAAATTAACAGATGCTTTTTCAAATCATGCTTTTGAGAGAATTCACTGTTTCATTTCTCCTATAGAAATTATTTCTCAACAGTGTGAAAAAAGAGATGCCGAATTAAATCACTGATTTCAGAAAATTTCTTGGTGCATATCTCCCACACAAAAGTTTTCTCACCAGTATGAATTAACAAATGCCTTCTTAAATAATTCTTTCAAGCGAATTTATTGCTGCATATCTCACGTGCTATAGTTTTCTCACCACTAAAATAAATTGAAAAAAATATTTCTTTATTTCTGAAATATGCTACGGTTAGTTAACTGAAATTAAGAAATTTTAGGCTCAAAATGTAGATAGCTTTTTCGAAGTTTATTTTTGCGAATCTCCCATAAAAGTTTTATCACCAATATTAATTAACAGATGCTACCTTGAACCAATCTTTCGAAAAAATATCTTCACACATATTTCTCACACAAAAGGTTTCTCTGTAGTATGAATTAAAAGATATTTGCTTAAAGCATATATCTGAGAGAATTTCTTGTTGCATATCTCACACTCAAAAGGTTTATCAAGATCATAAATTAACAGATGTTTCTTTAAATGGCTCTTTTGAGAGAATTTTTTGTTTCATAACTCACATGTGAAAAAGATTTTTCACAAGTTTGAACTAATAACTGTGTACTTAAGTGATGCTTATGAGAGAATTTTTTGTTGCATATCTCACATACAAAAGATTTTCATTTTGCACTAGTATGAATCAACAAATGGCTGCTTAAACTACACTTTTGAGAGAATTTCTTGTTGCATGTCACAAAGATGAGGTTTTTCACCAGTATGAATTAACAGATGCTTCCTTAAATCATCCTTTAGAGTGAACTTATTTTTGCATATCTCACATGCTAAAGTTTTCTCAGCAGTGTGAATTAACAGATGTTTAGTTAAGTTACCTTTGTGAGAGAATTTCTTGTTACACATCTCACATACGAAAGGTTTCTCCTCAGTATGAATTAACAGATGGCTGCTTAAAAGGCCCGTTTGAGAGAATTTCTTGTTGCATATCTCACATTCAAAAGTTTTCTCACCAGTATGAATTAAGAGATGCCTTCTTAAATCACTGTTTCTAGAAAATTTCTTGCTGCATATCTCACACACAAAAGATTTTTTACCAGTATGAGTTAACAGATGACTGCTTAAATGGCCCTTTCGAGAGAATTTCTTGTTGCATATCTCGCATACAAAAGATTTCTCATCAGTATGAATTAAAAGATGGCTGCTTAAATGGCCCGTTTGAGAAAATTTCTTGTTGCATATCTCGCATACAAAAGATTTCTCACCAGTATGAATTAAAAGATGGCTGCTTAAATTGCCTTTTTGAGAAAATTTCTTGTTGCATACGTTACATTCAAAAGGTTTCTCGCCAGTATGAATTAACAGATGTCTGCTTAAAGTACCTTTTTGAGCGAATTTCTTGTTGCATGTATCACACACAAACGGTTTCTCACCTGTATGAATTAAGAGATGCCTGATTATATTCCTCTTATAAGAGAATTCTTTGTTGCATACCTCACACAAAAAATACTGTTTTGGGAGAATTTCTTGCATAACTTACAAATAAAAGATTTTTCTGGTTGTGAGTTAGAAGCTACTTTTTCAAAAAGCTCTGATGAAAAATATTTTGCTCCATTTGTTTCACACACTGAAGATATTTTGAGTGATGTGATGTGTTAGATTAATGGTTTTATGAATCTGCAATAAAATAAAAGTAATCAATATCAGTTTTTACATTTCATTAAAAAACAAACAAATATACATAAAATTATCACAAAAATTTAAGACCAATGTAGAAAAGAATTGTAATAAAATTTCTACTATAGTATTAAAAATTAAAATAGACTCCCAATTATCTGATGTTAGCGGAATCAAATGTGCAAATAGTTTAAAATTTATTAATATCAGGTTTTACATTTCGTTTAAAAACTTTGCTCTAAAATGTAAAATCCATGTAGAAAATAAATTTTTATAAAATTTCTACTATTATATTAAAATCTACATTAGACTCTCAATTATCTGAAGTTAGCAAAACCGAAGATGTGTTAGATGTCTTTTCTAACATCATAAGGATTAAATTATAAATGAAATAAATAGCAACAATATAAAAATAAATAATTTATAATAAATAAAATATAAAGTAAATTTAAAGAGAAACGTCTATAACTCAGAATCATCTAAACAAATGAAGATACATTTTACAAAGAATAGTAAGAAAATAAATTATTTTTGTGGTGATGGAATTTTTAGTATGGAAATGTGTTTAGCAAGAAATTTTCCGGCTTTCGGACATTTTTTTTTATCTAATGGTAATGTTTATTACTAAAACATTCTGCATCATTTAATATAAGTTACAATATCTGGGTTTCTGAATCAAGCCATTCAACAACACTCAAAACTACTACGACGGAATCACAAAGAACTCATGAAAAAATCCTTTTTTGACAGGTGTTAACCCTTTAACGTTCATTGGTTTCGCCACGAAACCACAAAATTTTAATTCCGATACGCAACACTGACACCGGTATTTTTATCTAAAAATATCCCTTTTATTTTGTATGTGAAAAATCACGTTTTCTTATTTAAAATATATTTGTTTTTAATTACCGGTGTCATTCATTTATTTCGACATCTTAGCAATGAAAATCTTATGATCGTTAAAGGGTTAAAGGTTATAATTTTAAACGATTGATTGATTGATTTTTGTCGTCCGATTATCTACGCTAATGGGATATAGGACCAGGGGGAGTGCCCTCCGTGGGGGTCTTTCTAAGGGAATCTAACCCGTATTTGCGCAATGTTCGAAGAAAACCACGGAAAACTCCGAACGGTTAGGCCGACAGCCGCGATTGGGTTCGAACCCAGCACCTGCCGTCTACCAGTTGAGAGGTCCGAACCTCTCGGCCACTGGTGGGGCCTAATTTTAAACGAAATAATTAAAAGTTATAATATTTGCCAAGGCTATGATTTTTTCTGTTTTAGACAAATTTTCAACATAAACCTGTTCCGTTTTGACTGTAACCTCTAAAACTATTACAATGTATTTTCTTTGCAGTGCACCTGTAAAGAGTGTAAATATATTACAATGAATTCTGTGAAGGTCACCTATCTTAAAGGTTTTTTTTCTATTTATGTCGACCAATTAAATAAACCAGGGATGTGGGCTTGAACGGGATATACCCCCCGGGGAGGTATTTCTGAAGGAGCCTAGTCCGTATTTACGCGAGGAAATCCAAGTTTCGAAGAAAACCACGGAAAACTCGGAACGGTTACGCGGACGGCCGCGACTGGGCTCGAACTCAGCACCTGCCATTTACCAGTTTCGGAGGCAGAACTCCTTGTCCACTGGTGAGGCTCTTAATGGTACATAAAATCATGATTACATAAAAACAACATTATATACAGTCGATCCCCGTTATAGCGAACCCGGTTTATAACGAACTCTAGGATATAACGAACGAAAATTTTGGTCCCGCCGTTTTCCCATTGTATTTAATGCTATTTTATTCTTTTATAGCGAACCTCTGGAATCTTAAGAATCGGTTATAACGAACTTTTTTTCTAGTCGACCATGAATTTTTTTTTCTCTTTTTACTTTTCCGCTGATGTGAAAAAAAGGTTTTCGACTCTAATTTTATATGAAAATGCATGCCGACTAGTAAAACATGATGCAAATTAACGACTTTTTATAAAAGAGTAGTAAGACCGGCATTATTTCTCTTTTATAGTAGCCATTCTGCAGGTGTGATCACGCCTACCCGTCCGTTATTTTCCATTGCTCCTGTCATAGCAATTCAGTAACGCATTTAAGCTAACTTATTTAACTAATGTATTTAAGAATAATTCGAGATATGGCAGCATTGAAAAGAATGTCCTCTTTGAAGGAAGCAGTAATCAAAAGCTTTTTTCTTTAAATGATACTCTCTGGAGTTCACAAAATGATGAAAAAAAGGAAAATTTAAATGATAAAAAAATAAACAAACAAAATAAAAATAAAACTATTTTTAACGCGCCAATAATTAGTGTTAGTCATCCAAAGCCTGGATAAAGAATAAATATTTTGGTATAGTCAGGATCATTCCTTAAATTGTTTGCTCATTTACCTTAACATTTAACCGAATTAGGGTTGGTCTCGCATTTTTAGATAATCGGCGCTTCACTGTATTTCTATTTTGTCTTCCTTTGTAGTTTATTTAGAATTGTGCCAGTTTAATGTAATCAATTATAGTCAATTTAATTCATTAATGATCCTATCTAATAGAATTTAAGTTTTCTTTTCCTTAAGTCATTATTGAACATATAGGTATCAAATAATTATATACATATTTTTTAAACTCTAACATTTTTTAACGGTTCGGATATAGCGAACAAAAACTTCGGTCCCTTGAAGTTCGTTATAACGGGGTTCGACTGTATTTATACTTCCTAAAACTTGAAAGCTATCTAAAATGGAACATTTTGCGATTGTGTTTCATCCTGGCAGGTTTTTGGTGAACAAAGAATCAAAACGTAAATGAAAAAATGGATAGTCCCAAAGAATAAGTATACACATATACCTGCTAAGATGGAAATGGGTTTTGATGGAACCGACTGTTGCTGAGAGTTAAGGAAAAAGACCAGTTAATACAAATGCAAGAACAGCATACTGATACAGTTTCGAGATCCGTATCGTTGTTCATTTTATAATTTTATATTAAACAATATTATAACTTAATCAATGTGCTGACTGGAATTAATAAAAGCAACTCTATTCTTGAACTGGTTATTTGTGAACTTTTATTGCTATTCTTAACATACCTTAAGAAGTCAAAATATGATTTATCTTCTGTTCTAAAACACGCTCATGATGTCCTTTCATCTCCAAAAGAGTTTTCATCAAACAATAAGCAAGAAATAAGAAACTGACGCTTAAAAGTTTGTTTGACAAATCGAAAAAGAACAAAATTTCTTGCTAAATAAAACCTCGGTGTATTTTTTTAATCATACAGATTCCTTGTCAAGTTGGCTATTCGATGTAGAGAGATAATACATCTCACGATAATACTGAAGAATATTTCCAGAGAACAATGTTTCTTTCTCGATTGAATTCTTTTATTTCGAGTCTCGTTGATATTTAGGGAAAGAGCAGACGAACATTGGAATTTGATGTTCTCCTGGGTTTTTACAAAATATTGGAAATTTTTGTCAATTTTTCATTCGGAACCATTTTTAAATAAGTAAATGGATATTGATGGGCACATATTTTATGTATTTATTTAGTATTGCAATTATGTTGTTATTCATTAATATTAGAATGGCCATTTTGACTTTTGCCATATGAATATATTTCGGTTCGTTTAAACCAGAAATATTATTATTAAATAAGTTTAAAATATACAAATAAGAAAAACATAAAATAGAAAAATTAAACTATTTTAAATAAAAAATTCTGCTGTGAAATATTCAATCGGAGACATTTTGAAATAAATTAATGTATTTTGAAAAGTAGATTTTTATGTACTTACATAGTATTGTAATTTTGTTTTTTACCGTTGTGTCAGACATTTAAGGCAGTTATAGAAATATGGGAAAGTTCTTAATTTTTCTAAAAATTCCAAAATAATAAGAAAAACATCGAAAAAGGTTTTTGCATTGATAACACTACTGCGTCCAATTTAGGCAGTGCACCCCTTGATGCATAGAAATATCTCCCCAGAACATTTAGGATTTTATGCTTGTTAATCATCTAGAAGTGCTACATCTATCTGGAATTTCAAAGTGCTCTTTCCAGAGTTTCTAAAAACCCTCCCACAGACAAATATCTCAATCATCAGAATTATCACAATAAGGACTTGTGAATGCCTAGTTTAATATTGCTTACAGAAATTTCATGGATGAAAGGAGAATTGTGTATGAAGAATGTCGTGATGAAGTTCTGTTTTTAACAGTGAGACATATAAAGCTTAAATTGGTCCTAATTCATATACCAAGTATTGAAAACTTACTGCTGAACTTGGACACTGCTCTAAAACTGTTTCGAACAACCTAAAGTAAATTGCTTTTGAAGTAATATAACAGAAACCAATATTACCAAAAAAAAAAAAAAAATTAATCAATCAGAAATAAAATTAAAAAAAAAATTAACATCCTTGAAGTTTATAATTATGTATTAAAACAAACTATTGCAGGAATATATGGTATCAAAAAAAGCGAAACATGTTACAGAGAAACCCAGAAAAATTAGGGCTATTTTAGACAATTGTATACAGACTACTTTTAAAACATAAAGTACATTCGCTGTGTGTGCTTGTTATATTACTACTTTCATGAGTCAAAATTAAATATCGTTTTCTTAAAAATCAACCAGATAATAATTAAATACAAATCAAAAATGTCTTTTAATAAACAAAATTATATACTAACCTATGATAAGTTAAATAGTTTTAAATAAAAATTCTGATGTAGAATATTTTAATAAGATTTGAATTACATTTTTACTAGTTCTAGGGTTAAACGTAATCTTTTAATCCTAATTTTACTGTAAACAAAGGTTTATGTGTTATGAAACTTGATTAAATTACCTTTAATTTTTGAGTTAGTATGGGCTAAGTTATTTAGATCATAGCGTTTGTAAAATATTTGGTACATCATAACTTAACTTCATTGTTTTATTAAAGCTAGAATTATAGCGATAAATCTAACTTTATTTTATACATGCTATTTTTTTAATTAAGAAAATAAATAAAAGTAAATGTACATTTTTAAAGTTACTCGAAATACTTCAATTACCACATAGACAATCCAGTCATGTGATTGCAAGGGACTAGAAAAAATATCATTTTAGACTTCGATTTAAAGTAGTCTAATCAATATTTCTAATATACTTTGTCTAAATAAGATCTTTTGTTCGTTTTGCAGGTATTTTGAAACAGGGTTATGTTGTAGATAGATTCCACTTTTACAGGTTTCACTGTGTTTTAATTTTCACATGCATATCTAAACCTGGGCTGCTGGCTTTTAGCCGTGCCCGTTTAAACCAGCCGGCTTTTTCTGGTTTAAAACCGCTTGCAAAAGGCCGGATTTTTTATGGAAAAGCTGGCTTTTACTAAAACTTTTTTTTTCTTCTACAAAAACTAATCTTAAAATGAAATATATTATTAATTAATAACTATTTAATTACAGTTGTCATAAAAATGAACTGTCTAATAAATTGTCAATTAAAATATAAGTGAATTGACAGTAGAAATATTCTTATGATCAACAGATGGGTTGAATGTTTATTAGAAAATTTGAACAATAAACATTTTTTTGGAGTAGTTCAAATGATTTTTACCAAATATAATACCAGTCATTTGACTTAAATATCGGTACTACATTGATCTTGTTCTAAACAAAACCATTTGTTGGAATTTTATTTATAATTCCCTCTCCCATATCTATGCTTTTTTAAGCATAAATGTGTTAGTTCCTGGAATCTTGCTATCCAGTAATCTATTAGATTAAACACTAAACCTCTTCTAATACGAGAAATTTGTGGATGGGAAAGCTTACTAATTGACCCAAATCACTTCCTCTCCTTTTAATGTGCGGAAAGATTTGAGAAGGAACAAGAACAAAATATTTAGTCAATGTATATAGAAGGAAAGAGCAAGTTTACAAACATTTCCATCAACCAATTTACTACACCACTGCATTTTTATCATAGTGATCATTGCAAGAACATTTATGGCAATATAGGCCAATCATACCATGGACCTGTTAAATAGAGACCAATCAGATTGGCCAAGATCATGTGTACAGCAGGAGATATAAGAACAGAGAGATGTTTCTTGCTATTGCCACCCCATAGTAATTCAACCACACGATGTCAGCTGCTCTTTCCTTATAAGAAAACACAAATGAAGATAAAAGGATGTACAGTAAACTCTGTATAAGTCAGAATCAATCAAAACTGAGAAAATTGTTCACAGTAAGTGACATTTTGCCTTAGACAAATTTTACACTGTCTATGGATTAACAAGGACTTGAGAAACCTTTAGTTTTAATTTACATAATATATATACAACATATTATATATATTTACGTAATATAATTTACATAATATTACATATATATTTACATATATACAACCTAGTTTTAATTTACATAAAATGGCCATTTATAAGGTAAATTATAAAAAGAAGTTGTTAAAAATAAATAGTAATATATGCATTGGAAAAAAGCCAATAAAAGCAGGCTTTTTCCCCAAAAGACCGGTCTTTTCCAATAAAAGCTGGCCGGTCTGGTCTTTATTAAAAAAAAGCTGGCTTTTTTGCAGCCCTGATCTAAACATTTATAATATAATACAGTATAACTTCTTTAATCCGGAATCGTCGCGATTACAGCGAGTCCGAATTATAGAAAATCCCAGATTACAGAAGTTGTGTAGCTAAGATGCATGAAGATTAATGATAATACTAATATCTGTTATTAATATGGCAAAAAGAACTGGATAATTGAAAACATTGAGAAAAATCAATTTAAAATGCTGAAAAACGAATTTTTTTTTAAATTATGTATTTTTTATGCAGTTTTACATTAATTCTATGCAGTGTCACCGACTATCATAAATTTTAAAAATAACAAATATAGGATTTTTTAAAAAATTGCGATTTTTGCTTAATGAATACTCAATAAATAATGAATATCACAAGAATAATAGACTCATCATGAAAAATATTGAAAAACTAAATTCTAAAACCAATAAAAAAAATATAAAAAACATTACAGTGAGAACTATAAGATTTACAATTATAATTTAAAAATCAATTTTATAATTACAGTACCATATTTAAAAATGCGATATATAATATGAAAAATGAAGTATATAGCAACTATAAATATCAAAGTAAATCACAATTTAAATTCTTATAAGAAATAACATTAAAAATAATCCGATTTTATGATATTTTAGTGACATCTTATCTTTTGGAAAAGAAAAATAACTGAAATCATGAATAATGATTCAATTCATGAATTATGATTCAATTCATGCTCATGATTCAATTCATGATCAAATGGAACAATGTAAGTTTTTTGTAACTATAAAGACACCTATATTTTTTTCAGTGGCAATATCCAACTTTATAAAGATATTTGAAAGGCTCGATTCAAACTCAGACTATTTGAATGGTAATTTTTTGAATGATAAATATTCAAAATTCAGTGTTTCTAATACAATATCTACAATCAATCTTCTACAATATCATATTTTTATTAATATCTGAAATTTTTCTCCTAATGTACTAATTTTTTATATATCATTAATACTAAAGTACCAAAACATAAATACAATGAATTTGCATTTTTTATAATTTTATGATATGAGTTATGAAATTAATATTCGAAAAAATTATGAATTTCAACCTGCAATTTTTTGGTGGATTTAGATTCATTAAGATCCTGTATGGAAATTTTAAAATTGTATTCCAAGTAGTTTTCAAATAATACTTAAAAATGACAAAATCAGGTTTTTAAGGTGTCGTCAATGATAGAAATGACTAGGTATATTGAAACTTCTTATGCTATCGTGTAATCTAGCAGTTTTCAATGACTATTTCTGATAAAGAAGAGGGCTTTTTCAGTCAACAATTAAGTACTGAACTTCAGTTTGGATACAGCTCCTAAAATGTGCTCGCTATAAAATAATTAATTTCTCAGAAAGTTATTATACAAATCACACAAAATTTTGTTTTTTAGGCTAACAGAAAAGTGTAAAGTTTATTTATGCAATCAGAATTAGGTACTGCTACAGAAAAAAAAAAAGTTAGGATTTGTCTTAATATGTAAATGCCCCCCTAAGCAAATTTTACATGCATCATTTAAAAATAAATTTTATTTTCAACTGTTCAATATCAGTAACTTTCCTCAATGATAATATGTTGAGGAGTTAGTACGAGGTGTTTATTTAGTTTTCCATGACAACACAAATTTGCAAAAAATGTTTGACTTTTATCTTATCGGTTTTTATAATTACAATGCATTTTGGGTGTTCTGTTTTTTTTCCTTGTTCAGTTTCCTCTGCATTTTTGTACTTGTTATTATCACTTATAACACTTTTTTTCATTATTCTCTTTCTAAACCAGTGTTAAATTCAAACACTTTTCTCCGGGAGGGACTTCTTTGGCTCGGGGGGGGGGGGGGGGGCTATGGCTAGAACAGAGTTCCAAAGGGAAATTACACTTTTATACACTGATAACACAAATTGTCAAAATTTCAGAGGGGGGGGGGGTGCAGGCACCCCCTGAAATCAACTCTGTTCTAAACTACGTTTGAAAAATAAATTGTTTTGCAGAGTTAAAATTACACTTCCTAGTGTTATAAATATTTTTAAATCATTTTATAATAAAATATAGAGTATTAGACATTTACAGTTAATACAAAAATAGAAAATGTGCCTATCATACAATACTTAGGCTAAGCCTAACCACATCCCAAATTAGCCTATCATAGAAAACAAATCATAATAATTATAATTCTAAAACTTATTCTTTCATTTTTATGTAGATTAGTTCTTTAGATGTTCCTGTAGTAGTCTGAACTAAAATTAACAATTTTCACCAGTTAATAATCACTAACAGCAAAGACTATTTTTATTACAAAATACTGTATCTTTAGAAGAAATGTAAGCAAACAAAAACATATCTCACCACTACGTTATTTCAGCAGAGAGAATAGGTCACTAAATTCTAAATGCTATTTCATTACATCGCGTAGGTCAGTATATTTTTAAATTAGGCGTCTATTAACAGAAAACTTTCAGGTCCATCAAGTTCGTATAGAAGCAAAGAGACACCGACGCCATGAATGAATCACTGTGACTGTTTTTGAATTAAGAATGAAACAATTCAATAAATCTGCTGACACAGAAAGTTCAATTAATGACTTTTTACTTTCTCACATCTAGATAATGTGCCACTTCTTTCAAGAATTAAAAAAAATACCAATTAATTCAAAAAAAGAAAGAAAGAAAGAAAAAAGAAAAAACCGATTATTTATGAAAACTGAAGTGATTCATTACTCAAAATTCCTGATTCCCACATTTGAATTTGCCCTCTGGAGAAAAATTTTACGACAACGTATCATTATACATTACAGTGGCATCCTCAACAGAAGTATCGCTCCCGATTAATAAATTTCTGTTTTAAAGACTACCTAATACTATAATCTCAGGAATAAACAAACAGTGCAAATATTGATTTTTCAATGAATGAATCGGGCTTTCTAATAAATGATTTTACAGTTTAAATCATTATTCATTCATTAGAGTTAATGATTCATTCATATCAATTGCATTCACCTCATTTGAAAGTAAAATATATTTTTTATAAAATTCACACTAAAGTAATTTAATTAAATTCTCTAAAATATTAAAACAACTTAAGAAAGTGTGACCACTTTAAGGTAAAAATTATTCTTGTACCTTCACAATATTAAATGGCTTGTCAGTAAGTGCTGTGATTGTAATGATAAAAAAAAAGAGGAGTGAGTGTTTTTAAGATATATTGGTACAAGTCTTGTCAACAGCATCTTTTACAGTCAAAGATCTATAATCCACACAAGTTGGGGCCAAAAGTTGCGCGGATTATGGAATATTGTGGATTATAGAGAATAATGGATTATGCGTCATTTTATTATTCTTAGACAGCATTTTAATTCTATAATCAGTATAATATGGAAAGATAAATATGAAATCTAGTAATTAATTTAATAATTAATTTTAAAAAATGCATTTTTAAGTTATTTTATTTAAAAAAATTATACATATATGCTTCTATCTACATGTCATTTTCACATTTACATTTTATGCTGCACATTTTTTAATAATTTGAAGCTAAAATTTAAACCACTTCGTTCAAACATATACTTCGCTTATAACTCTCCACAAACTTTAAAGTTTGTACTAAAATAAGCCAATTTTTCATTAAAAGACTTTAAAAAAATATATATTTTTAAAACACCAAAAACACCAGTTTACACAAGGCAAACTCAAGCAGAAGCTGGCAGTGGTAACCGTGCTCACGTGGGACTGTTTACAAACATTAGCAGTGAAAAAAGCGCCACCTTTCTTTCATTACAAACTCGAATTACTATGCTTTTTGTTATTCATTTTCATGAAGATGGAAGTTCATTTTGCACCTTGCATATGTAAAATCAAGACACGTGAGCCGTAAATTCATAAACATCAACTCACCAACTGTGCTTGCAGCCAAATTAAGAACGCAAATAGAATGAAAAAAAGAGTTCCCCGGCTAAAGCTTAGCTTCCCGAAAGATCAGATCTTGAGAAATCAGAGTTCACCTGTAGTTGAATTTTCCCGTTTGTTTGTCGTTACATTGGTGTAACCTTTGCAATCAATCACTATGATTGGTTACATTGATTCGACCTTTCCAACCCCTAAAGTCTAGTTCTAAGGTGGTGCTGTGTTACTGCTAGGAAGTGCGATATTTACACAAACTGAAATAGCTACGAATGAAAAGCCGGCATTTCGAACGTTCAGTAAGCTTAGGTGTGTTTCGTACTACAGTTTAGTTTTTTACTGTTAATAAAATAAAAGAGTAAACTAAAAAAAAAAAAGGACATGTTTTATTATGATTTTTAGAAATTTTTTTATTATTTATTAAAAAAAATCATTTTTGAATCATGGATTTGTGAATTTTCTTAACTGTTTATTTCATTGTTTACATTCTTAAAGTAACATGGATTATACAAAATTGTGGATTATGGGTCTACGGATTATAGATCCTTGACTGTATTTATTTTCCCTCTGGCATTGTTTGGAGAAAAAGAAATTGTGTTGTATGAATATAATGACAGCCGATAAATCGATATTTAACAAAGATTAAAATTGATTGAAGCAATATCTTATCATTGAGTCCTAGACATAGCAGGAAGTGTTGTAAATAGCCATTATTTATGTAAAAAAAAAAAAATACTGAGCAAGACATTCCTTGATTCAGCCGTCAACATCTATACTGTGTTACCGGAAAAACTCAATTGCTTCTAATACTATTACTATATCTCAAGCAAGCAAAATTAATATGATGCAAATCTCAAGAAAATATTTTCGGTACTACTCTGTTATCCTGTCGATCAATTTCACCAAATTATACAAATCGCCAAACTAATAGCCAAATTATACATATTGACATAATATTTATTTTAAATAATGAAAAAACAAATATTAGTAGAATATTAATAAAAATATTTAAAAAAAAGTCAAAATAAAAATCTCTTAAAAGACATTTTAAACACGTGAATGGTATTTAATGTCATTGAATGTGACATTCGCGATCATCCATTATTGGCATTTAATCTTATACTTTGGCGATCATCTTTTGGTCGACGGGATAACCTAGTAGTACCATATTTTCATTATTGTTAAAGTTACGAACATAATTGTAGTTGTTCACCAAAGATTTTGAATGCTGAATCCACTCTCATATTTTAGTGACACAATCTAGACTTTTGTGCAGATACAGTAGACTCCCTCAAATCTGCAACTCTAAAATCTGCACATAATTTATGGATGCAAACAATGAAATATTCAATTCACATAATTTGATTTTTTTAGTTTTACATTATTTCCATATATATTTTTTTTAATTTGTAATTTTTGTTAATATTACTGAATTTATGCTTTTTCACAATAGAACAATAAATTTATTTCCGAAAAAAATCAATATATTACTGATGTCATTGGTAATCACAAAGTTCTTACAAAATATTTATGTATTAATGAATTTTTTTTTTTTGGTTTTTAAGTCTGGTTAAACCTGAAATAAAACTTCCTTATTTCATGATTTTGATGGAAATTAGCAATGTACTTTTATAAAGCAAGTTCATTGAATAATTGAAATACATTTCATCTTTATAATGAGTATTTAATCATACAGTATTGGTCATTAATTTTTGATATTTTAATCATTAAAAAATTTGCCCAAATTTTTATTATTTTAGTTTATTATTTATTTTAATATTTTTTTTTATATTGTAAGCTTTCATTATAGTTTCAATTACATTATTAATTACATTCAAATTACTGTTTTAAAAATGTAAACAAAGCAATGACCAGAAATCCACACAACCTCTGGTCCCAAGCTGTGCAGATTTAAGGGAGTCTAATGTGTAGCATTTCTGATGGAATGAGTTATATTCAGATGTTTTTCTTTTTCAAAAGATGTTTGTGTATACTACATTATTTGTTTGTTCCAAAATTTTAGGAACAACCTGTATGTTTATGTAACTTCTGCAGATGATCGTTCACTCCAGACATTACTTTTTAGTATAGTTTAAAAACATTCTTGCAAAATCAAAAGAAATATATTTAATTCTTTTTGAGATGTCACCTTTCAAAAAGGTGATATTATATTATTGTTTAGTCTAATCCCTTGTTAACAGATAAGCAGCAAATCATAGTTATATCTTTTACAATTCTCTTTAATTTTAAAATAGTTGTTTTACGGCATAATGAAATTAAAAATTTTACAAAGTAAAAAATGTTTATAAATTACCCTCTTCTTAAAATAATTAAAAGAAAAGAATTTTTTAGTGTAAAATTCATTTTTTAAAATTCTTATTTATCATAAGGAACAGGGACTTTATTCAGCTCTTATGATTACTTGGGTTAGGAGATAGTTTGTCAAAAATCATTGCCTATCACATTCAAAACAGTAGTTTAATATTATTAAATATATATAAAATTGCTAAAAATGGTAAATAATATAAGAAAATTTTAAACAAAAATAAATAAATGTCTAAAAATATAAAAAAACTTAAGTATTAAAATCTCTGCATAAATTATGATAAATAAATAAATTTATGTATTATCATTACATTATGGGTGTCATTAACTAAGTTACACTATAAAGTGGTTAAAATTAAATTTTAATGTTATTAGTATATTTGGCATCATGTTCAGTGCAGTTCTTGTTAAGTTGGCTTGAATAACACACACAGACTCAGTGATTCTTGTTATGTTACCATCGTTTCAATTAATTGATTTATTTATTAGTTTAGTGTTTTTCGACAAATAAACTACAATACTTGTATGGTTATATATATATATACACACGCACATACATATATATCTTTTTTTTTTTTCAAATGCTTCAAAAAAATTTTCTTATTTGTAAAATATTTGTTTTAGAATATAAGAAAATTACATTCACAGCCATGAAATTTAAAATTTTATTAATTAAAAATGCTCTGTAAAACAATAACTGAAATCATAGTCTTTATAGTGTAAAATGTACTTTAAAAGGGAAATATCTGTTTTAAATATTGTGCTAAATTGCTTAAAAATTTACTTTTTAACACCTTTAAAATCTAAATTCCTAAAATACCCCGCCTGATAGTTACTATTCGGCCTGTAAAATATTCTAAATGACTATGAATGACAACAAAAATAAGTCGCGACACATAAAATTTTGTGCCATACGTTCAACTCACAAGTCGTCGAAAATTTCAACAGAAGAGTATCAACAACAACAACAACAAACATAACTTACCATTAATTTATTTTAGTAATGATGATGAGTCAGATAATAGGTTTAAAAAAATAGCTATTATGATAATCAGAGTGCTCTTATTTTCTACATGTTTTCACCTCGTTATCACAAAAGTAAAGAGACGCCACAAAATGAATGATTCAAAAGAAATGAAGGAGTCGCAAGATTCAATATCGTTCATGAAGAATGAATCAATCAATAAATCGTAGCAACAGAAATGTTGAACTAATTTGATAGGTGAGTCACTGGTGATGCTGATTCGTGGCATTGGCGTATCTCTATTTCTAAATGAAAACTTGGTAATCTGTTATATTATTGACAAGCGTATGTTTGTGAATGGTCGTTTGTTTTGTATAGATTAGTGTTCTCTAAGTTGATTCATTTAAACTATCAAATTGGTTGACGTTTGAAAGAAGTTAACCAGTTTCGTGGTTGTTTGACGCTAGGCCTAATGTTCACAACTTCAGCAAACTTCGTTTGTTTATTATTTCTTGGCAAGTGAATGAACGTTATTTTTTGCTCCCTAACAAAACATTTATTTTTAAAAAGAGAATAAGTATCAGTCAAAATCCACGAATCTAACACTTAAATATGCGCTGGGATTTGCAATTCGACACAAATTGATGAGACAACAGCCTTGCGGCTAAAAGTTTTAGAGTCCCCCCCCCCCCCTGTCCCGCTTAAAACGTTCAGACACAAATTGATTTAGGATAACTAACATGAAGATTTATTAATAAAATTCGATTCTGTTAATGTCCAAATATTCTAAGCAGGTATAAAAAAATAGTAGTTATACCGTCACTTCAACAGTTTAATTAATAAATAACAACTTAATTAGTAAGTAATTAACTACATGGCAGTTACTCCATTTAATGAATGAATCCTTGTTAATAACTCATGATGTAAATTCAGCGACTCATTCTTGCATTTGGCATTTTCTATTTAACCCGCGAGAACTCGCGCATGAAATTTTTTTCTGCATCGTACCCTTTTAAAGACTATTTTTAAGACTGTTTTTCATTTTAATAACATTTCAAAATGTGATTTCAATTACTTTACCCCTTTTTTGAATAAAAGTACTAATCCAATCAAAAAATTTGATATTAAGTGACTGTAAAGTAAAAGAAAAGAATTGGGCACCAAGAGAGAAATTCTCATAGCAAGTTCTCCCGGGTTAACTTTATTCGTATTATCTGGAAACTTTTAAAATATCTGTTTATTTATTTCACGCTCTTTGCTTAAATAAGTTTTTCTATGATAGTTTATGTGATTACTCTCCCACTAAAAATTCTACAAAATATGATTAGATCATACAGTTGCACAAAATTTTATCTGTCCCAATAATCTTTATGCTGATAATTAATCATTCAAAGCAGTTATAGCATATAGCAGATAATTTCATTTATTTATTTATTTGTAATTATTCTAATTTAAATAAAAAAATAGAAAATTGGTTCAAAAATTTTTTTAATTATTTAAATTTTAAGAAATTGTGTTGCTCATAGAATAGTTGCATTCTCTTTGTTTTAAAGTAAATATTTTAAAAATAATGAATCACTTACTGACAGGGCCATCGCTAAGACTTTTTATTGGTGGGGGAGAAGACCTTAAATTGCCAAGTCAAATTTTTATATTTGCCAACTCGTTTATATTTTTGCCAAGTTACCACATTTAGAAAATGTAATACAGTTCTTATGTGTAAAAAGTTAAATAATATTCCCAATTAGAGTTGTAACTTTTGCAAATTCTATCAAAAATAGGAAATGTATTACAATTTTAATTAAATTTGACAAAAAAGTTTTAAAATTTGCCAAGTGTAACGGAAGCCCCCCCCCCCTGCTTACTGATGTCCTATACAAATTTCATCAGAATTTAAACAAAGTATTAAAACAATATAAAAAGCCAAACATCTGACACTCAAATATATTCATAATATGAGATGTAGCCAATAGGTGTTGTGTTTGCACTGACTTTTTAAACATACTTTTATTGTTTTTTGTTTTTTTTTTTTACATTTCGGAAAGTGGTACTTGTATATTCACAGATTCTGGAGTTACTCTGTAAAAGCAATGTTTCTAGTAGGGGGAACTGGGGGACATTGATACAGCTTTTTTCATAAAACATTTTTGGTGTCTAGAAAGCAGAAATTTCAAGTTATTTTTCTATGTGATGTCAGCAAAACCTATCTAGTGTGTTACAAAAATGTACAATCGTTGTTTTATATATTATTTTTGCATGTAATTTTAAAAAAATCAAAAAAAGTAATTTGTATCAAAGTGCCCCATCCCCGGGGCAGATTGATACACTTTGAAACGTCTGGGAAAAATGGAGACAAAATAACTTCAATGGATATTTTTCACAGAAAAATAGTTAGCAAACCATTTTAAATATATTTATAGACATTAAAATCACACACAATTTATTTGTAAGCGATATTATAGCAATAAAAATGAAATGTATATTGACGGGATGTTCTAGCTCTTCCTTGTCTGTTTGTTGGCTGTGGTAACTTTGTCATATCTGGCACTTTAACCACAGAATTCTCTTCTTTCCTAGGAAAGGTGAAAGAATTACCAAGTTTTCTGTTTACAAATCGGTTTACAAACAAAATAAAGGATAATTATATTAAAAATTATGTTTATAATATAATTATCATGTACTTTTCTGCTGCTTGTTTCTCTTACTTAACATTTCTCATGTCGATAATACTTTTTTTCTCAGGAGAATTGATATGAATTTGAGATTTGACAGGCTGCCGTCCATTTATTTTGTTAATTCTACTAGCACTAGATATTGTGTAAGTTTGTACGTCTTCTATTTGCAAAAATACTATAAAATGTTCTAATATAAAGAAATTAGAGTTACTTCACTTCAATAAAAACTAATAGTAGAAATTTTTGACAAAAAATGGTTGAATTAAGGAGTGTATGGTAAAAATAAAAATAAAAGGTAATGAAAAAATAAACTAGAAAAGGATTTAGGTTGTATCAATGTGCCCCAACAAAGACTGTATCATTGTGCCCCATGCAGCCATTTTAAGTAAAATGAGTCACAAATCCAACACATCATAATTTATCTAACAATAAAGAATGAGGAACTGATAAAGATTAGCGTTATTTGCCAGGGAGGGTATTCCTTTCGGTTGAAAATACTGGAACAGTTGTATAATACCATTTTAATTGTACAACTCAAATTTACTTTTGACCTGCAAAAACAATTAATTACCCATCCCATTTCGTCAAACTATTGAATCGTTCAAAACTTTCTGTATGTTGTTAATTTCACTAGTATCACCTTTTGGAGCTGTTGTGAAACTTCCTGTAATGACCCTGTGTGCTGTACAGGGGGTGTATCAATGTGCCCCAAGTATCAATGTACCCCAGTTCCCCCTACTTGCAATATTTTATTTATTTTGTAATATCATATTTAATTTTATGTAGGTACATTTTTTAATTTTTTGTTGTAATACTGTTTACCAGAATGCTATTAAAAAAAACAGGCTTTACCAAGGAAACTAAGCTAAATTTTCTATAATTTCAATAATAAGTAATTTCAAAACCAAATTGTATTACATTTTTAACCTGTTAGTATATTTGATTTGCAAATTTTCAAAAACACTATCTATATCTTTCTTGTAAATAAATATTTCGTATTGTTAGTTAAAATTTAATATTTTTGTTGCAGGAAATATATTGAATGATTCAATATTCATGAATGAATTCTTTTTTCACGATTCACTCTTTGAATGGGTGTCTGTGATAAAATGGACAAACGAGTGTACTAAGATTGTAGCTAATTTTTTAAATAAATTTACTGAAGATGTCTTCTTTACTAAAATAAGTTAATGGTAAGATTAATTTATTTAATGTTTAGTTATTCTCCTACCGTAAAATCCCATTAATCCACCCTTCCTGATCAAATGCCCCCTGCCCAATCTATAAAACATTTGAAAATTTCAAAAAACCCCGAGAAATCGCCTCCAACCCCCCCCCCCCCCCCCCAAAAAAAAAAAAAAATCACTGAAAAAATGGAAATTACATTAAAAAATACATGAACAAAATATAATTACATCAAAAATCATGAAAAAAAGGAAATTTTATCTAATGATCGCTGAAAGACACTAATTTCGCCAAAGAATCATGAAAAATAAACTCAAATATCTTCAAAAGATTGCGAAAAAATCATGAATTTCACCTAAGGATAGCTAACAAACCTTCATTTTGTCAAAAGATTGCAGTAAAAACGTGAATTATGTCAGATCTTAAAAAATGCAATCAAAGGATCATTAAAAAAACACGAATTACATCCAGAAATCCCTAAAAAACACAAATTACATCAAAAGATCGCGAAACAATCCTGAATTTCTCAAAGGATCGCAAAAAGAATGCACATTTTGTCTAAAAATTGTCAGAAAAAATGCAAATCTGTCATATCTATAAGTAAACAATCAAAAAATCTCGTAAAAAACATAAGTTCTGTTAAAAAATTGCAGAAAAAGCACGAAATTTGTAAAAAAAAAGCCAAAAAAGCACAAATGCCATTTACAAATCTCGAAAAAATGCACATTTCATCAAAGAATCATGAAAGAAACGTGCATCTCCACAAAGAATTCTTTTAAAAAACACAAATTTTTTCAAGTATAGCTAAAAAACTGCAAAATTTGTCAAATAGCATGAAAAAAATCCCACATATATCTTACAAAAAATGCAAAATTTGTGAAAAGATCGTGGAAAAACCCGTGTAAGCGGCCCCTCCAAATATTTTACGATTTTTCGTTCCATTTGGGGGGCGGGGGGGATTAATGGTATTTTACGGTACTTCAAATTCTTGAACTTGTGATTGATTGTATGATTGTAAAAAATTTATGTGTTGCAACTTTAATTTTTGCATACACTTATAATCATTTAAAATATTCAGCACACAGGTAAATTGAATGTTTGGCTAGTCAAATTGCAACTATCAGGTAAGTTACTAGCATCTATCAAGCCAATTACTAGCCAATTACTGCCTAGTCTTTCAAAGGATTTCAAAAAATAAATCTTTGAAAGGCTGAATACTAGCTGTCTTAACTTCACAACATATTTGTTCAAGGTTAGCCATAAAGTGACATTGGATGATTGAAAATTCATTGATTGTGAGATATAACATTGAATCGGTTCTGACCTGTAGATTTTTTGCTGCCTGAGTTTTTAAATCAGCCAACCATTTAAAACATGTTGGTACTGTCAGCACAGAGTGAATTGCCTTGCATCAACATTAAATACAGCAGTACCAGTTAGTACCAAAAGTATGATAACTTCTGAACCTAACTATTCAGTGTTTGTTTTTACTAATTTCTTTGATTATTGTACTTTTTCCAGTTTTTACTTTCCCAATAAAAAACTTCACTTGGGAAAATCATAACTTTTATTTGCAAAGTAGAAAGCTGTTCAGTGCATAACTTAAGTATTTTTTGCTGCTCATGTGTAAATCTGGTGTGAGAATTATCATAATTTTCATGCAATGTAATTTGTTGTCTTTTACACTAATTAAAGATTGTTAAAGGTAAAGAGAAACCATTAATAAGAGAACCTGCGATAAAGAATAGCCCATATTTATTCGAGCAATTATGATTTGTTCAGTGTAGCTTGGATCTGAATCCATCAAGTTAGCTTCAGGAAATTTTAAAGCCTCTTGAAAGACTTGCATATCTTTTAAAGTTCAGAATTATTTAATGAGGTATGTATTAGGGAAACTTTGTAATATGCATTACAACATAAACAGGTAGCCTGCTACATCCCTTTATTAAATTTGATAGTTTTATTCATCTGAGTTTGTATTTTGTTATTCTACTAATACTTGAAAGGCATCTGGCTTACTACTTTGCATAGCTTCCACATAGAATTACTCAGAATAACTCTTTTCATCTTAATTGTTTTCTTTTGACCAGTATTTTTCAAACTTCTGTATATGAGGTTACACATATAAAAATACATACATTCTTAAAATTTACACTAAATCTAAGCAATCTAAAAAAAAATCAAATTTTGTTCCAATATCCGAATTAAATGTTTCATTGTTTACATCCATAAAATATGTGCGGATTTGAGGGAGTCTACTGTATAACGCTTCACTCATATTTACATTTACTATTTCAAAACTATTGCATTTCACCTATCGTCTAACATTCAATATTAGTGGAACAAAGCTTTTTTTTTATTAGATATCATTTTCTGTTAATTTTTTTTTTAAGTCTATTTTGAATTTTTATGAAAAAATGCCACCAATAAAGAAAAAGAAGTCTTATTGTTTTTATTTTCTTTTTTTGCAACATTGGAAAATTTATATTATTATTATTATTATAGCTATGGGAAAATTAAGTCAACACTTTAGGTTGTTAATATTGACCAATATTTTTGATTTCCAATACCCACTGAGATTTTGGACCTATTGACGTCCATCTCATTTTTTGTGTGGATGCAACAAATATTTTGGACACTATCGTGTTCAAAAAGTGTAATTTTTGAAAGAAAGATGAACTTGTGCTCCAACAATTATATATTCTATAAATAAAGTACACTATAAAAGCTATATTATTAAGAAACCTTTTCATTAGTAAAAATTCTTATTTCATGGTTGTGAACTTATTTTATACATTGAGCAATAAACGTACAATATTTTTTAACTGTGATTTCTGATTTATGAAAACTCAATAAATAATGTAAATCACAAGAATAATATATTTGTCATGAAAAGTATTGAAAAACAAAATTTAATATATATATAGTGAGAAATTTAAGACTTACACCTATAATTTAAAAAACGACCTTATAATTACAGTAGCTTATTTAAAACTGTGATACATAAAGATAATGTTATAAAAATTAAATATATAGCAACTACAAATATCAAAGTTAGTCACAAGTTAAATATATAAAAGAAATAACAACTAAAAAATGTCCAATTTTGCAATGTTTTCGCGACATTTTATTATCTTTGGAAGCAGAAAAATTGTAAAATTACTATTAATCATAAATTTTTACAACTTAATATCTAAAAAAACCTCTATTAATTACACATACAATTTAAAAAGTTCTTAGTTTTAAAATTGAAAAAAAAAGTAGTGTTATTAGGAAATCTTTTCAGAACCTTAAGCATTTTCTGAAATTCATTTATATAGTATGTGTGTTATGGCGCTTCTATCATCTCTAATTTAAAATAAAAACAATGTCCAGATAACAACTCAAATGTCCAGATTTTAGATGTTCAGATTAAAGATTTAATACTGTAATACATAATATTGTTTAATCATTTGTCACAATTTTTTTAAGTTCATTTTTGTTTTTTGGAAACTTTGTTCGCAATTCTATGCTGTGATTTATTATAAGAAATGTATAGTTTTAAAACTTTTTCTTAGTCTATAAAATTTTAATTTCATAGTTTCGTCTTTTAATTAAAACAAATTATTGAATTTTAATTAAATTGCAAAGCAAGCCTTTTAAAATATCTGTCTAAAGGAATTTTGCCACCCTATGCAAAGAAAAAAAAAACATTATTAAACAGAATGATAAATCATGAGCACAGCAAAGATGATGACTTTTCAGCGTATTCTTAATAATGTAACGCCTCTCAATTTAATACATCTGATGTAATTCCTTGTGCATAAAGGAAAACATAATTATAATGAACGAAAAATTATGCATGCAACATAGATTATGATTATGAAACACTTTCCAACACATTCTGAAAATTTTAACACCTATATTTTGACCCATCTGTAGTAAATCTACCGTCCTCTGTAAAGAAGGAAACATAATTTTCAAGAACGAAAATCATACATATGGCATGGATTATGAAACATTATTCCACAAATTCTATCACAGGCATGGAAACATATGTCTATGTAACATATGTATGTATGTTATGGAAACATATGTATGTAAAACGTTGTACGGCTTGGCAGGGAAAGGTGAAACTAAAGGATTTTGCTGTGCATACGGAACTCGGTTGCCGTACATTGCCAGTAGCTGTGGGCACACAAGCTGGAATTTTATTCGTAAGATGGATTGTTTAGAAAAATAAGGGGAGCGGTCCGATATCCTGTACTAGATTTTTGGCGTTTTTTCTTGGCGCGCTTTTTTGGTGATAAATGTTTTGATCTGGCTTATGTTTATTTCTGAAATTCTGAGAGGCTTCTCAGCTTTAGGATTGCATTTTTTTTTAAATCGTGTAAGAGGAGAGAAAGGCTTGGAGAAAAGATATCTTGAAGCTTATTGGTTCATTAGTATCACGTAAACCGTTAGTCAGCTTAAATTTGAATTCTGTTAGATAATTTCCCCCCTAAATTGACATTCAGATGCTTTTGCTGAATGCTCGTGGTGCATAACGTCTTTTCATTGTAATGTAAGTCTTGCTTGCAACTGCTATCTTTTTTCCTTTTTTTTGTATCTTTTTATCAGAATTTGCACTAGATATTTAAAATGCTAACTTTATTGCCTAAAATTTAGATTTTTTTTTCATGATAACATTTTAGAAACGTAAGATTCAGCAGTCAGTTTTGACGCACAAAAGGCAAATTTGTTCTAAAAACCGATAAAGTGAACAGCATTAATGATCTAAAAAATGAAAATCATTGGTTTAAAAAAATTCACAGGAGCGATTAAATGTTGACATAATATACAGCTCTTCATTTTTATCGTCGATGCAAGCTAGATCATTTAACAGCGGCTGCTGTAAATGTTAACTGATTGTGTGTCTTTTTGTGCAAATAATTGTAATTGTGTAATATATTTTTTTATATGTTTTTGTTGAGTAAATATTAATATTTTTTATCTTTTATCGCCGACATGAGCTAGATAATTAAACAACGGCTGCCATAAATATTAACTGTTTGTTTATTTTTTTTGTATGACACTTCCTTTTTTTCTGAATTGCCGTCTTATTTGTTGGTATTTATATATATATCTCCTTAAAAATTTTTTTTTGAAATAATAAATGCATTTTTAGCAGTTGCGAGCGAGATTTTAAACATTTTACTACAAGCTTTGGTAAGTTTTTTTTCTATATTATTCTATTATTATTAAATGTACTGTATTATTTTTTTAAACGGGGGGTTCAGGGGGCAGAGCCCCCTGAAATAGAAAAGTTTATTTATTTAGAATGCTAAAATTTGTGTTCTTGCATCTAGGAAAATTTTTCAAGATGACAGAAAAACATCGTTTTTAAAACTTTGTTATTTATAAATCAATGATTTTACACACTTTTCTATTTTTATAAAATGCTACAAAATCATTGATTTATAAATAACAAAGATTTAGAAACGATGTTTTTCCGCCATCTTGAAAATTTTTTCATGTCGCCAAAACGGCATTTTAGCGCAAATGTTTTCGCTAAGTTTTCCCACCTAGCGCAGGATATCGGACTCTTCCCAAAATAAGCTTAACATGGCATTGAAAAGTAGGAGATACAGATTTTGCAAGGCATATGCCGCATGCTGCTATATAGTGCCGTAGGCAGCAATAGCATATTTCGGAGGTTTATTTGAAAAACTGTCCCCCCCCTTTCTGTATAAAGTGGAAAAATAACATTTTCTAGCGCGTGTACGTCAACTGGTAGACAGCAGGAACCCAAAGTTTATTTTCAATATACTATGCAGCTAGCCCGGTTTGTGCTGTGTAGCACAATACCGACTCATTCCGAAAATTTATTTTCAGATATTCTTTCTTTTAAAACTTTAATATAAACAGATAATATAAGCTTTCAAACTCATTTCAAAGAATCGAGATACCTAGACATCACAAAGTGTGTTAGTTAATTTATTTATAATATTTTCCCACTGATAACTTATTTATTAAGTTTGTAAGGAAATAATTTCAGTTTTCACACATCAAAAGCATTATGTATTTTTTTTTTTTTTTTTTTTTTTTAATGAATTTAATCAGTGATGTTCTTGGAACTTTGCTATTTGATAGCTGTGGTACAATGACTAGAAGAAGTATATAGTATGAAAATTGCGTATATTTTGTAATGCTTTAGAAAGCATAAAAAAATTACATTATTTAAGATGGTGCTGCCATCGAATTTATTGCTTGGAAGTGTTAAAATAAGCATTAATTACAGCATCTTGATATATGTGATGTGCAATGAATTAAAATTATATCTATGAATGAATGCAATGAATTTAAAATAACTTTCATTCATTCCTAATGTGTCAAATGTTACAACATAAATATTTTTATTTCTGTGTTTCGCAAAATTTATCTGAAAACAAATAAGTGTCTCATAGTTAAAATTGCATCATAGATACTTAAAAAACATACAGGATCTCTATTCATTCAGCGCAGTAAATCTGATCGTAGTGTATCTAGTGAAAATTTAATTTCCTGGATACAGCTTCGCATGTTGTATTCCATTCTGTATACTTCTAGCTACTATAGCAGTGATAATGAGTTTGCTTTCTAATCACATATAATATGATATTGTTTGTATCCGTTCACTGAGGGTCAGTGTTAATATAGAAAGCAAATATCGGCATCTTTTACTTTTACTATTCAATAAAGGAAAGAAAGCTACAGAAGCTCAAAAAAGAGGTATTATTTTATGATTGTAGCTATTAATGTTTTTTTTTACATCTGTTATTTAATATATCTATTTATATTTTATTCATTATATTTTAATATTTATAAAATTAGGAAATTCATCTGACTCACCATTGGTTATATGAACATAAGGTAACTGGGATTATATTGTAGATTTTAACCCTCTAAGCGTTTGTCCCGTAATATTCCGTACACTAAGCTGCAGGTTTCACTGCAATATAATCAATGTTCAAGATATTATAATTCTATAAATTTAATGAATTTTCAAAACATTGAAGAATGATTTAGACTCTCTAGGATTACATTTATATTCCTAAATAAGATTTTTTGTGTAATATTAAAAGAATCATATTTTATTTGCATTTAAAACAAAATCCAGAGAAAACAACATTACAATTTTACCCATTTGCAAGACGCTTGGAGGGTTAATATTGTGGCTCAAATTTTATTTCAACTCGGGTTTCTGTGTTCACTTCCTCTTAAATTTATTTTTCAGGAAAAGTTTGAAATATGCAGCAAAATACTTCTAAACAAGAAATTTTTGGAAAAGCAACTTCTGACCTGCAGCAAAGAAAATTGTTTGTTTGTGAGGTATGCAACAAAGGATTTTCTCAGAAGAGTCATTTAACCTCACATCTATTAACTCATACTGGCGAGAAACATTTTTCATGTGATATATGCCACAAAAATTTCTCTCATAAACATAATTTAAAAACACACCAATTAATTCATACTGGTCAGAAACCGTTTGTGTGTGACATATGCAACAAAAAATTTGCTCAAAAGAGTACTTTAAGCAGACATCTCTTGATTCATACTGGTAAGAAATCTTTTTTATGTGAGATATGCAATAAGAAATTCTCTCATAAGTGTTCTTTAAACCAGCATCTGTTGAGAATCCATACTGGTGATAAATCTTTTATGTGTGAGATATGCAACAAAAAATTCTCTCATATGACTACTTTAAACAATCATATCTTGATTCATACAGGCGAGAAACCTTTTTCGTGTGAAATATGCAACAAAAAATTCACTGATAAGAACAGTTTAAGAAAACATTTCTTAACTCACACTGGTGAGAAACCTTTTTCGTGTGAGATATGCAACAAGAAATTCTCTCAAAAGGTTAATTTAAGAAAGCATCTTCTTATTCATACTCGTGTGAAACCTTTTGTGGGAGCTACACAATGATTTTTTTATTTGTAATTAAAGTGTTAATTTGTTATTTTCTGTTAATTATTTTTTAATAGGAGCCATGACATATTCTAGTATGAAATAGGCATTTCATGTCACTGTCTGTTAAATAAAGTACTCAATGAATATATTTGAAATTTAAAGTAATAAGTCTGCTTATTAGAAGTATAAATATCAACTATGACAAAGACATTTTTATATTTATCTTGTTAAATTTTTGGCCAAATCAGATGTCCTTCATGGATTTCTTTTTTGGTCTGTTTTTATAAGTACCGTAATTTCGGGTGTATAAGCCGCGGATCAAATAATTCTTTTTGGACCCAGAAATCTTATTTAGTGATTAAAGGCAAATATTTACGGCGATCTAACTAGTTATATTTGTTTCTTAAAAAAATTCTGGTTCGAAAAAGAATTGTTTGATCTGCGGCTTATACACCCGAAATTATGGTAAGATTTTTTCATTTGATTTGAGGAAGAAACATTTAAATATGAAGGATGATGATGTCAATAAAGAAACTGATCAATTACCGTATATACTTTTATATAATTGGATCCCCTAACTTCCACATGCAAATTTTGCTAAAATTGGAAAATCTGCATAAAAGTTGACTCCTTTAATTACTTAAAAGTTTGCTAAAATCAAACTAAAGCTTTCATTTTTCCATGCGAAAAAACTGTAAATGAACAAAAAAATTATGGTAAGATTTTTTCATTTGATTTGAGGAAGAAACATTTAAATATGAAGGATGATGATGTCAATAAAGAAACTGATCAATTACCGTATATACTTTTATATAATTGGATCCCCTAACTTCCACATGCAAATTTTGCTAAAATTGGAAAATCTGCATAAAAGTTGACTCCTTTAATTACTTAAAAGTTTGCTAAAATCAAACTAAAGCTTTCATTTTTCCATGCGAAAAAACTGTAAATGAACAAAAATAAATCATTAAATTTTTTAATGATAAATTATTGTTATATGTATATTTTACTATTCATACACATAAAAAGCCAGAATTTTGCAGCATTCAAAATGTTGTCTACAAATGTGTATTGAACTTGCACAAATTTGTGATCTTTGTACTTACAGCTTTTCTTTTTGAGATTTTTCACAAATATTTTACTATTTCTTCTTTCTTTTTCCTTTTTTTTTTTTTTTTTTTTTTTTTTTTTTGTTAACAATAAGTTTTACAAAAATAAGAAATCAATCGGTAAATAAGAAATATTCAATACAAGAGCGGTAGGAATGCTTTCGTGGATGGTTGGAAGTATGCATCACACTTTAACTTAAATTGTCAAATACAACGTTTAAATAGAATTATAGCAGCAGAACGTTTAAATAGAATTTTGCATTTGTACTGTATGTGAAGTACAAACTTTTATTTATTATGAAACAAATTTGTTCGTTAAACCATGTGTCATTCAATCTTTTCAAATTCTAGCAATTGATGTATTTTGCTGACGATAGAGTTAAATAAGTTTATCATGTTCCTTTTATGGTATCTTTTTATTGCCGAATTGCATTCTGTTATTTTGTATCATTGTTTAATTGGTATAAAAATATTATATTATGTATTCAAGTTTTATATATTATTTATCAAATCATCTATTAATAAATAGAAATATATTTTTGTTTTGTTTAGAAATATATATTTATATAACTTTAACTATTTATCACCAGTTAATTTTCAAAAAAAGGGATTTTTTTAACGTCAATTTTTTTAGTTTATGCTTTAGCGATTAGATAATCGTTATTCTATTAAGTAGTTAGTTAAATCACAGAATTCAATAATTTTACACATTATAATGGACTTGGTTATTTGTTTCATGAAATAACGGAATTATAGGCTTTAACGGTAACATACATATTTTTTGAAGTTAATTAAAAAGAAATGTGTATTAATTGTAATCTATGCATTTTTTAAAAAACAAATATCAATTTTTAGAAGCTTCAAACATAGAAATCTAAAACAATAGCTAAATCCGTCAAGTAGTTTTTGAGCTAAGCTTAAAAAGCTACATGTATTGTTTGCTGTTTTGTAATGTTTCAAATGAATTTAACTTTAGGAGTTCAAAAGTTAAACTTGAACAATCAGTAATGTACTTGACTCAATGACTTCCCGTTTTATATCTTAAAATAAAATTTATTAAAGAATACAAATATGGGAAAATTAGTTGATAATATGGTAAATTTTAAATTTTGGTACAGTTTCTATGCATAAACAGATATCTATTTATGTATAAACTGAATTAAAATTAAAAATGATACATTCTAGTACTTCAGTTTTGAGATATACCAACATCTTCAATTTAATGTTAGAGTATAATTATACTCAAGATAACCTAAAATTTCAAATTTGTCAAAAGTATCATTTACTGATATAGAGTCTTTACATAATTCACATTTCTTTCTTTAAGCATAAGAGAAACGACAGTAGATGATTTATGATATAGGCAAAATTGGAATTAGTGAGACTAAATCATGTTTAACATGTATTTTTATAAATGTTATATCTTCATTGTTTTCAGATTTAATATAAATCCTAAATTAAATTATCCGATCAAGAAAACAATATTGATTTAAATAATAAATACTTATGCATAGTATTATTGCAACATTTATATTGTAAAAATTGATTTGAATTTCATCATTTAAGTAACGAAATTTTTGGCTAAATCAGATGTCCTTCATGGATTTCTTTTTTGGTCTGTTTTTATAAGTAAGATTTTTTCATTTGATTTGTGGAAGAAACATTTAAATATGAAGGATGATGATGTCAATGAAGAAACTGATCATTACCGTATTTACTTTTATGTAATTGGATTCCCTAACTTCCACATGCAAATTTTGCTAAAATTGAAAAATCTAAAAGTTGAATTTATTAAAATCTCACTTAAAATTTACTAAAAATTTACTAAAATCAAACTAAAGCTTTCATTTTTAAACGCAAAAAAACTGTACATAAACAAAAATAAATCATTAAATTTTTTAATGATAAATTATTGTTATATGTATATTTTACTATTCATACACATAAAAAGCCAGAATTTTGCATCATTTAAAATGTTTGTATTTGCTTTGTAAATTGAATCACGTTAAGTTGACACCCTAATTTGCTTGAAAAAATTGTCAGAAAATCCTTGATTTAAAGCAGGGTTGGCACTTCAAACCAATTGGTTGTAACCATGGTTTAAACAACTGCTTTTTTCTCAAAAAAGTTTTTTTTTTAGAAGAAATCCAATGACATTTTCTCTTTTTTTTTATATATAATTTACATGTTTCAGGTTATTGGATATAAAGAATTTCTACTTTTAACACTTTACTTCAGCAATAAGCCTCAGTATAATAGAGTATATATATAGTAGAAAATCAAAATATGATGTTAAATAAAAGAATATTCAAAAGTTCGGTGCTAATTATAGCATTTTAGTAATAACAATGTTTTTTTTCCCTCGATATCTGCTTAATGACCAAACATGTTGACTTCAAATTGTCATTCAAAAATGTAAATCTTAAGAAGTATTTGAAATTTATTATTTGAATAACTGTGGAAAAGAATATTATATTTATCAAACCACATCCAGATGTTTACTATAGTAATCAAAAGATTGTTAATAAAGATTTTCAAAGTATCAATGTTTCACTGTCTAGAGAAGTTTATTCTTTGAATATAAGACTGTTTGCTAATAGTGTTTAAATTAAAACATGGATTTTTCAATTCTTTACATAAATTCACAGTAATTTTTTAATTTAAATTATTTTAAAATGAAGTTACACTACTTAAAATCCAAAAATCTCTCTTTTTATCAATAAATATGCATACATAAGTTATAAGGAAGGATGTTTAAAAAAAACCTAATTGAAACAAAAAAAAACATTTTTAAAGGGGGGGGGGTCGAAAAAACCAGTTTTTTGCCAACCCTGATTTAAAGGTACTTTTCCCTCACTTGAAAATGCCTACTCCGTATTATTCTTTCAATGAGCAGGCAATTTTTGAATTTATCGTTTAAAATCAAATATTTTTAAACTTTTTTTTTCTTATAGGATATTTTTAACACGCCTATTTTTTTACTTTTTCGATTTAAGGGGTTACATTTACTTTTAATAAAAGTGTGTTAAGTTTTGAAAGTGAAAGTACCTTTATTAAAAAAGATCTGAAAATAACCCAGCAAAAATTAAGATTTATCGCAGTTATCCTGATAATAAAACTTTTTTTAAATATTCAATTTTGAATGAGAAATTCAAAACAACCTGTCCATTGGTTTGACATTACGAAGCATGTGTTATCAAGTGAGTGAAGATCCACTTAAATGCGAGTATATATGGTATATCACATTTTTTCAGAATTTGCTAAAAAAGTATTGTCTATCTTTGACTTCGACTACACTGTAAGAAAAAGTACTGTAATTTTACAGCAAAAAGTGCTGGCAATTTGGGTGCCAGCACATTATGCAGTTATTTTACAGCAATGGCGTTATTTTAATTTCGCAGTGCAGGCGTAAATTTTACTGCAGTTTTAGCGATTATTTTTACAGCAATGGCGTTATTTTAATTTCACAGTGCAGGCGTAAATTTTACTGCAATTTTAGCGGTTATTTTTACAGCAATGGCGTTATTTTAATTTCACAGTGCCGGCTTAAATTTTACTGCAATTTTAGCTGTTATTTTTACAACAATCGCGTTATTTTAATTTCACAGTGCAGGCGTAAATTTTACTGCAGTTTTAGCTATATTTTTTACAGCAATGTCGTAATTTCATTTTTACGGTATTGTTGTAATTTTCTCGGCACTTTTAACCATTATTTTTACAGCTATATCATAATTTCATTTTACAGTATTGTTGTAGTTTTTATTATTTTTTTAGCCGTAATTTTTACAGTTGTGATGCATTTTAATTTTATAGCACAACTATTAAGTTAAATGCCTTTTTAGCCATTTTTTTACATTTTAATTATATTTTTGCTTTAGAGCATAACCGTATATTTTAATAAATGTTGTTTTGCAATTAAAATTTCATTTTAATTGTAAAACAAATATGCATCTCAGTTGTAAAAAAGGCTAACATGTATTACGGTTGTGCTGTAAAACAAAAATATGATTAAAATGTAAACAAAAATGGCTAAAAATGCAATTAAATTAATAGTTATGCTGTAAAATTAAAATGCATCACAAATGAAAACATTATGGCTAAAAAATAATAAAAACTACGACAATACTGTAAAATGAAATTATGATACAGCTGTAAAAATAATGGTTAAAAGTGTCGTGAAAATTACAACAATACCGTAAAAATGAAATTAATTCTTAATATTCTTAATTTTTATGCATTTTTCACTACTGTTACAGCAATGTTGTATTTACAATTGTCTTTTCACTACGTTAATATTATATTTGTCTTACAGCAAAAGAAGGGGGGAAGATAAATCTTTATAGACAATTTACCAAACAAGTAACATTTTGTATTAAAAAATGATATACATTTCTTTGATGCTTGTCAGCCAAAAACCTTTTTAATATAAAAAGAAAAAAAAAATATTTAAATAATTTTTTTTCACAGGTTGAAAATTTTTTTAATCATAATTAATTATGCAGTTTTAAAATTTTAATAAAATTGTTAAATGCACATTAAACAAATAATAAATATATAAAAATTTAGACCACAAATCTATGTGCTATATACAAAATATGTGTGCTATATAAAAAATTTTGTGTTTTACAATTTAAAATTATAACATGCAATATAATTTTCATTGACGTTATTTTTTTTTATTTTTCTTCTAGTTACTGTTATATATTACTAATGAACTATTTAAGTATTTTTTTCTGAATGAAAAATTATTATTATTACTTACTTTTTAATTTAAAAGAAAGGTTTATAAATATGATGTTACAGTGAATAAAAGCATTTTTTTCATTGTTTTTTTTCCGCCATTTTGTTATCTCACTCATATAAATTTGACATGAATATAAATAACTAAAATGGAATTTTACTCTTTGAACCTATATAAAAAGAAATTTTAAAAAATAATAAAATGTATTAAGACTTTGTCCATTTTAAAAAAGTAGGCATTGCGATGGCAATCGTATTTTTGTCTTGAATATATTATTACGTAATATACAAATACTTGCTTGACGTTAGCAGAATTATTACTTCAACTTCCAAATGTTAATTTATCCCTCTCCTCTAAAAAACAATAAATCATTTCAATAAAAGTATTTTAAAATACCAATTCTCATTTTTTTTTCTAAATTAATCAACTGTATCGAGTATTTTTGCACAATCAATCATCATTACGGATAATAAATTTTATTCACAATTATTACTATGTTATACCAAAAAAAATATGTTTTTATATATACAAATATATGCAGTTATTTTATTAATATTTATACACCAAGCACTGAATGGTAGATACATGATTTTGTTCTAATTTATATACAGTTATTTTAATTAGTTTTAAAATAACTACTACGTAATTATTAGAAAATGTCGACAGTAATAACATAAGAAAAAATCCTCTGGAATCATGATTTGACTATTTACATTTTTTACCCTTTTGATTTTCTAAAAATAATGAGGAAATTTATTCACATTTTATTGTAATTTCTTTAGCAATAAAATCCATGTTTCTCTCTCTCTGTCTATATATATATAGAACCATTAGATAATACTACAAATCAACATCAATTACTGTAAAAATTTGTTAATGCCAAACCATATCACACAGAGGAGCTGTCAGAATTAGAAATAAAATTGAATATATATATATATATTTCTTTTTCCGGAATTCTTTTACTGATGTTTAACAATTAATGATATATATTTAAATTTTACTTTATGTAAACATATAAACATTAGTTTTGAAATATGTAGTCTGACAATAGTATTAAAAAATAAATTAAACAGTAAAATAATGATTTGACTGTTTAATTTTTTGCCATTTTTATTTTCTAAAAAAATAATCAAATCGATTTCGTCATAAATAATCGCATCATGTTTAAGTATAAGTGAAATGATGCCATGCTGTATTCACTCTCGGTAAAAAATTTGATGTATTTGTATACAAACACACTAACAGTATTTAGACACGAGTAATATGAGTATATTAAACTAATTAGTTTTCTAAGCAAATAAATAGTGACACGAAGTGCTTTAATTCAGTAATATAATAAAAAACAGCAATTTATACTTAACCAATTCCGAAGCCGAATATTTTAAACATAAAACTATTTTATTAATTCTTATATCTAATCCAATTGCAACAAATGTTTAAAATTAAGGTTTAATACTTGCATTCAAAATGTTACTTACATTAGGGGGGGGAAATCTGAATTTTAATCAACTTATCATGTAAAAGCTAGAATAAATGATAAAATATTACAAAAGTTGTTTTAAATCAATGTTGAACTTTGATTTTCATATGTTTTAAACATGTATTACCATGAAAAATCTCTTATGAAGAAAAAAAAATAGATATTCATAATGTATATTCTTATCTTATTCTTATTTTCTTATAAAATCTGTATTGCAGATTAAGAAAAGCAAAATAAAAATGCAGTCATTTTAAAACTTATTGTATTAGTAGAGTTCTATAGTTTTATGCATGCAGCAGATATTTTCAGCAACTAAAAAAATCTAAGAAAGTGTAAATTTTATTTCAAATGTTTGTGTACTACAAATGTTTGCGTAAAACTAAAATTTTTTTGTGATATGCTTTTTCCTCTTTTTAATTCTGAAAATAATTTTCTTCATTTTTCTTTTGTTTTTATAAAACTCTTGATTTAATGCATGTCAAATATATGAAAAGGACATAATAAATACATGAAAAAGACATGACAAATACATGGAAAAAAAGAATTTATTAATTAGTAATATATACACTATATTGCCATTGATTATGGGACACTTGCGATTTTAGACATTTTACTAAATATCTAGAAAAATACATGAGGAATCATCTCGAAACTCTTAGTGTATAAATATAATAGTATACGTCATACATCTCCGTGAAGATTTTTTACCGAAACGCCATAGGGGACCGTCAACAAATTAAAAAAGAATGAATATCTTTTGAATAACCCTGTCAAAACTAATGTAACAAAAGCGCTCAAACTCTAGATTATGATTGAATGCCTTATTGTAATACACTGTGTTCATTTTTATGCAAATAGCATGCACACTCGCAGAGTAATTAAGGTTTTTATAAAAATGATCCCAAATTTTTCCAAGTTTTTCCATTATAATTTTCAGAGTTCTTAATCTATATATATAAAAGGAATTCTGAGGATAATTGAGGCACAGGCGAAAGCAAATCTTGGCAATGCGCCAACTCGGTCCAGAGGAAGCAAATCTTGGCAATGCGCCAACTCGGTCCAGAGGTATAAAAGCAAGATAGAAAAAAACGCGCAGGTCTGTGCATTCAAGTACAACCACCCATATGTATATGCTGAAAGTTTGTTCTGACGCTCACCCGACGCACGTGGAGTGCCGATGGTCCGGGGAGAGTCACCGGGGGATCCGTCGCGAGCTGAGAGAGAAGCGTACCATACACATAAATTATTAAATAAACCTTCAAATTAAGCCCGGCGAAGCGGGCTGGGTATGCTAGTATAAAATAATATTTTTTTCAGAAAATATGACAAACAACATTGCACACAGTACCCTGTAATCAGAATTAAAAAATAATAAAAATTGTATGAAAAATGAGTAGGTTTACTATATAATGTTTTACTGCGCATGCGTCAAAGATATCAAAATTTCATTTGCATATTATGTTAGCTAAATGTATAGAGCAACTTTTGTAAAAGTCTCAAAATCATAGCTTGAAAATTCTGAAAGTAATCGTCTATAGAAAAAGGACAAAATCCGTTGTTTCCAAAATGAAGCAAAAAAATGAGGGATTTTATCCAAATGCAGTAAATAAATCCCATATTGTGTATTCTATATTGACACTAGTCAATGAATATATGGATACAATCCCTCTTGTTTTTGCTTCATTTTGAGAATAACGGATTTTCGACTTATTCAATTGACGATTATTGTCAGAGTTTTCAAGTTATGATTTTGTGACTTTCACAAAAGTTGCTCTATACATTTAGCTAACATAATATGCAAATGAAATTTTGATATCGTTGACGCATGCGCAGTAAAAAATTATTTAGTAAACCAACTCATTTCTTATACAATTTTCATTATTTTTTAATTCTGATTACAGGGTACTGTGTGCAATGTTGTTTGTCATATTTTCTGAAAAAAAATAATATTTTATATTAAGAACTCTGAAAATTATAAGGAAAAAACTTGGAAAAATTTGGGATCATTTTTATAAAAACCTTAATTACTCTGCGAGTATGCATGCTATTTGCATAAAAATGAACAAGGCTCATTACAATAAGGCATTCAATTACAATCTAGAGTTTGAGCTCTTTTGCTACATTAGTTTTGACAGGGTTATTCAAAAGATATTCATACTTTTTTAATTTGTTGACGGCCCCCTTTGGAGTTTCGGGAAAAAATCTTCACGGACATGTATGACTTATACCATTATATTTATACACTAAGAATTTCGAGATGATTCCTCATGTATTTTTCTAGATATTTAGTAAAATGTCTAAAATCGCAAGTGTCCCATAATCAATGGCAATATAGTGTATAAGTGAATATTAGAAAAATTCTCATTTATAATCATTAAGACATTACTATTCAGGCTTTCATTTCCTCTTCTTGGACCTCTCTTCTTTTCAATCATTTCGATATTTTTAGATGCAATTCATTATCTGATGGTTTCTTCATTTTCAAGGAAGGTGGAATAATCAAAAACAGTGAAGGTGGACTAAATCTGAAAAGAAATAAGGGTTTCAGTTTTAAAAAAATGCTGACCAGGTCACTTTTAATATTTTAAGTTAACAAAATCATTTAAAATATCAAAATGAATCTTTCATAGCTGCAAACCTACCTCTCTCTACCCTTTTTTATACACACATAAAAAAAAAAACTCCTGTAAAATAATGCGAAAGTAAAAGGTTTTTAATAGATTTATATTAAGATAGTGAATTTAAAAATTACATACATACGCACGTAAAATAATCAAAAGTTAAAGGGTAAAATTTTCAAATATACATTGCTTTGTTTTGTTTGAGGCAAATAGAAATTTTTCTGAAAATAAGTGTAATAAATTTGTAAAAGCAATTTTTCTCTTGATTTATTGATTTTTTTTAGTTTCATCTTTGAAAATTATATTTGTACATACATTTATTTTGTAAATTGATTGATCCATGCATAAATTGTAAAAAATAAACTCCTATTTTTTCATTATTAAGTATTTCTCATACCTAACTTTTATATAAATGTATATATCGCTCACCTGCAAGAAAAGTGATACATCTTGCAAAAATTAATGTTGTCTTTTCTTCCACTAATAAGCCCGTCACTGGTGCATCCTAATACAGAAACAGTTTCAAGTGTAGCTATACGAAAAAATGATTTATTACGCTATATGTCCATTTGTGACTACAGACGAGGGGTGGAATGTGGGGGGATATAAGATTATAACATCTCCAAACCTCATCCTACGTCTTCATGCTTAATTATTTTTTGCTTTTATTCAGTTTTTATTACTGCATTCAAAACTATTTTATTTTCAGATTAGAATAAAACCACGCAAATTTTCTTTTGCCTCTATTGTTAAATTTATATTTGCCGAGATGCGTCTCTTTTCTTTCAAGAGAGCCATTTATATATTATTTTAATCAAACTTTTCATCACAGCATGTGTCATTCATAGAACGTTTTATCATAATCGTAATTTCTTTTTAATCTGAAACTAAAAAATGAAATTTCGTCTGTGCAATAAAAATACAGAGAATTACTTATAAATGATTTTGAATATTTAGCCTGATGCTGTTGATTTTTTTCAATTACTAATTACAAATTATAAACTACTTTTAATTAAGCTAAGAAACATCTATTATTTTCTGAAATCTATTTCTCAAAGCTGAAAATACACGCAAAATTCAACAAAATACTTCAAATAAAGTGTTGCGAAATATTTCTATATAGTAAAGCTAACTAAAAGCACATTAATGTTAAATAAGATACATTTTGATAAATTTCCTTTAAATATACAAAATTTACAAAAAATGATACTGCATGAAGAAGTTTAGATTTTTAGCATTGGAAAAGCTTATTGTGTGCCTCTGAAATTCACACTTAAATAACATTTAAAATACATTAAAAAAATATTTTTTTTTTTTTTTTGCTTAGGATAATCTATCCATTTGGTGCATTATTTAGTTGTTCATTGTTAGTTCACTTGTAGTTTTATATTTTGAAGCTTTTGTTGACATCAGATGGATAGTTATTTAAAAAGGTCATTAGATAAATGATAAAAATATACTTGTATCTAAAAAGAAAAGGGGTAGCATCAGAATAAAATAAACTACCTTCTTTTGACAATCAATAGATTATGAGCCTTTTAAAGAGGGGCGAAATGAGAGATACACTTTAAAATAATTATTCCAGAAATAATTTTTTAAAAAGGAAAATAAACATGTAATAAATCAAGTGCCAAATGAAATAGAAATAATCAACGTGACAGAAAACGCAAATTATTTAACACGTATAGTTATTAATATATAAGCAAAATATACTATCAAAATAAGCATCAAATTCGTGATCTGAGAATCTACTGATCACATATTGTCTGAAAAAAGCTAAAGTTAATGAACTATTTTTTCCAATCATGACTAAAAAGCCTATAGGAATTTAAGACATGCAAAACAAGCAATGTTTAAAAAATTTTGAAGATTTTGGAAGTTATTAAACAGATTTTGTTAAAAAATGGCAAGAAAATTCCTTAGAAATATACTTAAAATATGTAATGAACGAAGATTTCCGCTCCCCTATCATTAAAGGTAGGCAAATCTTACAACTAACATTACGTGTATAGAAGTCGGGAGGAGGATTAGGGGGGGCACGTCATTCCAGATTTAAAAAATTGGAAAAACAGATAAAAAAGTTACAGAAAAAAGGGTAAACCACATAAAATTAATTTAAAGAATAGTAAAGATCATTTTTATTGTCTAGTAATCATTAGAATGGATATTAATAATTCATAAAATTGTTAGAAGCAATGCCAATTTCATTTTCATCATTAAAATATAATATTTAATTTGAATATTTGAGAGCAGATGAGAGTTTTGAAAAATGAAAAGTCATTCACATATAATCTTCGTGACAAAACTGTTGCCATTTGACGTCTATGCTGCGAAATGACATAAAATGACTTGTGAAACGGATTACTCTTTTAGAAAGGGGAAAACTATTCAGGTTATGTATTCTGCTTATTAGTTTTGCAGATAAGAAGTGAGAATATTTAGTATCTTAATAGACTACCTTTCTTTTTCAAAAAATATATTTAATCTTAATACTCCTATCTGCCTTTTTAAGTAAACGAAATACAAAAATAAAAAATTTTGCTCATTAAATAAATAACAATATTTTACTAATACTACTTTCAGGAACAATAAAATAAATAATAATAATAATAAATTTCTTTCACAATTGCTTCTTCTTTTCTCCTTTCCGCTTTCCCTCAAGAATAGGTTTAAATTTTGAAAATGTTTTTTATTAATATCTGCACTGTTTTTATCTTATTCCAGGCATTGGACTAATACAAAAGGTTTACTTTATTTTTTTAATCAAAATATCTACATTTTTTAACATATCAATTCTGAATTTATCCATTCATGAACTTGAGTTTTGGTGAATAATCTTACTATCAATGAAGATTTTATGAAGAAAATAAGGTAAATTTTAGTCACATGGCAAAGACACATATACGAAAATATTTCCAATTTATTTTAAACTTCTCACTTAAAAAATAAATAATTAAATGGTAAATTGACGGCTGTATGCTTATTTTTGATACAGTACAATAATTTATTAAATTAGCTTGTAAATCTCTTGCACTTTAAAATACAATTCACAAAAATGATATCTTTTTCACACACACAAAAAAATTCCCATGAGTAATTTTTGCGAATTATTAATTCTCCCATATCAACTATATCAACAATAGGTAAGAAAATTTGTGACTAGTAGTTATTTCTGATTAATATAAACTTTTAAAAGAAACTGGTTTTGATTGTTTTTTCTAAGAGTAATTAAACAGTTTTTAAAGGTTTTGTAAGAAATTATGGACTATTTTTTAAAATTTTAAGACCAAAACAATTCCCCTAAAGGTTTCCTGAGATGTTTGAACTTTGTTTTAAATATTGTAAGTATTTTTAGAAACATTTCTCTATGGATATATATACATCTTTGGTAGATCACTTTTAACAAGATAAAGTCGAATTCTTTTGTTCTTAAAAATGGGAGAAAGGAAAAAAAGAGGGGGGGGGCTCAATTTTTTTTAAACTTTTTTTTAAATTCATTTAAAAGTACTTCAAAAATGTGTGACGGAGAAAAGGCATGATTTCTTTCCTCTTTTTCCAATAAAAATTATGTTATTCATGATAATTTTATTAGAAAAAAAGATTAATCAATATTAACAAAATACTATTTTCTTTTAATGTATGATCAGCAGTATAATAAAAAATCACAATTCTATTCATAAAAATGTTCTCATAATTCAATAAAAAGGATTTTACTTTAAATACTTTTTACATGAAAATGAAAAAAATCATTAAAGAAGTTATTAAATGCTTCCAAAAAGTTTTAATTGGTTTAATGGAATGTTTTGTATTAAAGTTTTTTTTCCCCAATAAAACATTCGACATGATTAATCAAAGTTCACGCATTTAAAATGCTAGCAATCCTCTATGATATAAAGTATTTTGTCAAGAAAATAAAGCTATAAAATTCAAATATTTGAAAAGGAACACGCATAAAGTGCTTTAAATATTAAAAATTGTAAGCTACGTACCTTGATATGTTCTATCAGAATTATCAGGACTTCAGATTCACATCAAAGCAAAATATTCCAATTGCAGTATATATCTGAAATACAATAAGATGTTTTGTTTGCTTAAGTTTAATAGTTTTGTCATTATAAAATAATATAAAAAAGTATTAATCTTTTCCCCATGTTTTGTAATCTCAAGCATAAAATTGTAACCTGAAAATTATTATTATTATTATTATTATTTCAACTCTAAAATGAGTTTTATTATATTACTAATAATTACAAAAATGCAATTTATGATTTCATCAAAGAGTATAACTGTGTTAAATTACAAACCCGTTGAAATTTGCTTTAAATTTAGCGAAATTTTATTATTATTATTATTATTATTGTCATTTAAAAAAAATAATAATTGAAAATTGAAAATCCATTGGGAAGAATGATTTTAACTTAAAAAGCACAAATCATTTTTTTGTTGTAATTACTTTTACTAATAATAGAGTGTGGTATGTTAAAATTTAATGAAATACATATAATATGAATACGTTTGCAAAATATTTATTATTTTCAAAATAATCTCTAGCTACAAAAAAACCCTTAAATTAAAAAAAAAAGTTTTCAAAAAAAAAAAAAAAAAAAAAAAAAAGATTAAAAAAATAAAAAAGTAGTACATATTAAAATTATATATTCCTAAGTTTTACAAACACTTACAAAATTGTAAGATTAAGATTAAAATTATTATTATTATTATTACTATTATTATTATTATTAATTTTTAGATTAAGTCAGATTATATGTATTAATAATTACAAAGGGTCATTAAGTTATTTCATTAAATTATATTTATTTAATTTAAATGGATATATATGTGATGAATTACAACTCAATTGAAATTTTACTATCAAAACAAAATAATATTAAACGGGATGAAAACTTCTTTGTTTTATTTCTAAAAATTTTTACTAACAATTGAAAGAATTCTTTTTACTTGAAAAGCGCAAATTGTAGTGCTGTTGTAACAGCATGATAAGTTAAGATTAAATTAAATGCATCTACAACGTATAATTTTTCAAGACATTTATCATTTTCAAGAAATCTATAATTATAAGATAAACCTAAATTTAAGAAATGAAGTTTATTAAAAGATGTTTTCGATTAAGAAAATGACAAAATATTAAAATTCCGCCTTTCCAAGTTTTGCAAACCCAGACAAAAAATTGTAAGCTTAAATTATTATTATTAATTTTATTATTCTCATTTAATTTTAAATTAAATCATATCATATTTATAATAATTACAAGACTTATTAAGTTTTTTATTTAATTAAAAAGTATATAAATAAGATAAATTACAACGCAATTGAAACTTGCTATTTGATGCAGAGTAATATTAAATGGAACGAAAAAAAAAATTGTGTAATTTCTCAATATTTTAAAAATTAATTGAAAATGCATTTGAAAGAATTATTTTAATTTTAATAGCACAAATTTTTGTATTGCTATAATTATCTATATTAATAAAAGAACATGATAAGTTAAAATTAAATGAAAATAATAAAAAAAGAAAATATATTAAAATTAAATTTTCGCAACTTTTGCAAACTCAGCCACAATATTGTAATAAAAAATATTATTTAACTTTAAATCAAATCAGTTAACATTTATAATAAATTCAAATTTTTCTTCAGTTGTTCCATTAAACTGTCTTAAAAAAGAGAAAAAAACTTAAATGGAGATAAATGTGATAAATAAAAACGCAATTGACGTTTGCTATCAAACCAAAGCATTATTAATTAGAACAAAATTTTCTTTCGTTTAATTTTTCAATATTTTAAAAATAAAAATTGAAATTGTGTTCAAAAGAATTATTTTAACTTTAAAAACACAAATGTTTGCATGTATATAGTTATAACTAATGAAAGTACGTGATAGTTAAAATAAAATAAAATATATATGAAATCCATAACTTTTCAAGATATTTATTTTCTAAAAATATATAACAATAGAAAAGCTCAAATTTAAAAGAATAAATTTAAAAAAAACTTCGCTATTAAGAATATTAAAAAAGAAATGTTAAAATTACATTTTCGCAAATTTTCTAAACCCAAGCACAATGTTGTATATATATATATATATATATATATATATATATATATATATATACACACACTGGTGTCCAAAATTTAAGCATAATTGGTAATTAAGTAATTATTTTTAAGTAATGAAAGAAATATGAATCGGAATGTGCTGAAACTCCAGGTGTGTAAATAAAATAGTACGCGTCACATATTTTCGTGAAGAGTTTTCCCCGAAATCTAACAGGGGACCGTCAACAAATTGAAAAAAAACGCAGATCTTTTGGATAACCCTGTCAAAACTAATGTAGCAAAAGCGTTCAAACTGCACATTATGATTAATTTGCTTATTGTAATGTACTGTGTTAATTTTTACAAGGATAGCATGTATACTCGTAGAGAAATTAAGGTTTTTATAAAAACAGTCCTAAATTTTTCCAAGTTTTTTGCTTATAATTTGCAGAGTTCTTATTATAAAATAATGTTCTTTTCTGAAAATATGACAAACATCATTGTACACAATACCCTGTCATCAGAATTTAAAAATAATAAAAATTGTATGAAAAATGAGTATGTTTAGTAACTAATTTTTCATTGCGCATGCGTCAACGATATCAAAATGTCATTTGCATATTGTGTTAGCTAAATGTATAGAGCAACTTCTGTAAAAGTTTCAAAAACATAGCTTGAAAATTCTGAAAATTGGAGCCTATAGAATCAACTCAAAATCCGTTATTCCTAAAGGAAGCAAAAAAAATCAGGGGTTGTACCTAAATCACAGATTAAGTATTTACATTAAGTATTATTGTGTAAATACTTAATCTGTGACCTAAATATAGTTGTACGTGCAATATTTTGTAGGCACTAAACAATGGAATATAGATACAGCCCTCATCTTTTTGCTTCATTTAGGGAATAAAGGATTTTGATCTCATTCTATCAACGATAATTTTCAGAATTTTTAAGCTATGTTTTTGAGACTTTCACAAAAGTTGCTCTATACATTTAACTAACATAATATGCAAATGAAATTTTAATAGCGTTTACGCATGCGCAGTAAAAAATTATTTAGTAAACCTGCTCATTTGTCATACATTTTTTATTATTTTTTAATTCTGATGACAGGGTATTGTGTACAATGATGTTTGTCATTTTTTCAAAAAAGAACACAATTTTATATTAAGAACTCTGCAAATTATAAGCAAAAAAACTTAGGACTGTTTTTATAAAAACCTTAATTTCTCTACGAGTATACATGCTATCCTTGTAAAAATTTTCACAGTACATTACAATAAGCCAATTAATCATAATGTGCAGTTTGAACGCTTTTGCTACATTAGTTTTGACAGGGTTATCCAAAAGATCTTCGTTATTTTTCAATTTGTTGACGGTCCCCTGTTCGATTTCGGGAAAAACTCTTCGCGAAAATATGTGACGCGTACTATTTTGTTTACACACCTGGAGTTTCAGCACATTCCGATTCATATTTCTTTCATTACTTAAAAATAATTACTTAATTACCAATTATGCTTAAATTTTGGACACCAGTGTATGTTGCAGCCAATACCCGGAGCCTGGCCAATTCTAGAACTCGCCGGCCAATACCCGAACTGGCCAAGATTCCTAATCAAAACCCGAAATAAATTAAATGAATAGCGTATTTCGGGTTTTGGCCGGCCAATTCGCGAACTCGCCGGGAAGTCTTGGCCAACACCAGAACTATGATGCATAGGTACCAATTTTTTTGTAATTAAGATAATGTAACATTAAAATGCTCAGTAAAAAGATTCCCATTGATTATATTGAAACGAAATATTTTTGCGTAACCAAATAAATTAACAAAAATAGTACACAATTCCCTTTCAATATCGAAATTAATTGATAAACCAAATAAGAAGACAATTGCAAGTTAACCGGAACCTTTACTCGAGTTAGAACGTGGACAGGCTGACGGCTAGACTATTTGAATTCATAGACACTTTCAACTATGTTAGAAAAGATTAAGCCGACTGCCAATATTTATTTCGCGAATTGGCCAATCGCATCTGGCCATTTCGCGAATTGGCCAATTGCATCTTGCCAGTTCGCGAATTAGCCTTCCAATTCTAGAATTGGCCAGCCATTTTTTAACGTTGCTGGCCAATTCGGGAATTGGTCGGCCAGTTCTAGAATTGGCCAATTTCGGGTTTTGGCCGCAACATATATATATATTAATTTAAATCAACTCAAATTATATTTATAATAATTGCAAATTCTCTTTCAGTTGTTTCATTAAACTACGTTTTTTTTTTTTTTTTTTTTTTTTTTTTTACTTAAAAGGGAATAAATCTGAAGGAGAATTTCTTTTGTTTAATTTCTCAATGTTTTTAATAACAGTTGAAAATAATTTCGAAAGAATCATTTTAACTTTCAAAGCACATATTATTGCATGGGTATAGTTATTTTTACTATTAAAATAACACAATAAGTTAAAATATAATCAAATACATATGAAATGCATAATTTTTCAAGATATTTATTATTTTCTAAAAATCTATAACAATAAGGAAAACTTGAAATAAAAAAATCATATTATAAAAAAGAAATTTACCATCAAGAAAATGATAAAAGAAATACTAAAATTACATTTTTGCAATCGCATACAAGTTTTTGAAATCCAGGTTCAAATTTATAAGTTAAAATTAATTTTATAATAATAATAATAATAATTATTATTATTATTATTATTATTATTTAAATCAAGTTAGGTGGCTAAGACTCATAAATGTTAAGACTCATTAAATTGTTTCATTTAACTAACTTCATAAAATGTAAAAGGAAATAAATGTGATAAGTTACAACATAATTGAAATTTACTATCAAAACAAAATAAAATTAAATTGAACAATTATTTACAGTATTTTTAAATGTATTACACAATATTGTATTTCTTCTGCTTAATTTGTGAAAATAGTTTTAATAACAATTGAAAATGCATTTGAAAGAATTATTTTAACTTCAAAAGCAGAAATTGTTGTAGTTGTATAAGAAGTAAAGTAATTTTGTTAGTAGTAAAGTAATTTTATAAAAAGTACTCTTGAAGCATTCAACTAATAAAAGAAGATAAAAAGTTAAAATAAATTAAATATGTATAAAATGCACAATCTTCCAATGTATTTATTATTTTCTATAAATTTATAATTATAATAGAATCTTATACTTAAAATAATGAGAATTATAATTTTTCCATTAAGACGATGTTAATAAAAATTACAAAGGCTCATTACGTTGTGCAATGCAATTGAAATTTGCTATCAAAATAAAGTAATATTGAAATGGAACAAAAATGTCTTTATTTAATTTTTCAAATATTTTTAGTAAGAATTAAAAATTAAAAATTCCTATGAAAAAAATACTTTAACTTCAAAAGGACAGATTTTCGTTTTATTATAGTTATCTATATTAATAAATGAACGTGATAAGTTAAAATTAAATGAAATCTACATAAAATATATAATTTTTCAAAATACTTGTATTTTCTAAAATCCTCTAAGAAAACTTATATTTAATAAAATGAAATTTTCAGAAAAGAAATTTAGCGTTAACAATTTAGTGTTTATTGAAGCTACATTTTTCCAAATTTTGCAAAGAAAGACGCAAAATTATCAGCTGCTAATTATTATTATTATTATTATTATTATTATTATTATTATACTTTAAATCAATTTAGATTATATTCATAATAAATGCAAAGGCTCATTAAGTTGTGTCATTAAACGATCTTCATATAATTTAAAATGAAATAAATATAATAAATTACAAAATTAATATTTTTTTATCAAAAGAAAGCAATATTAAATTGAATGAGAATTTCTTCTGTTTAATTTGTAAAAATAAATTCATAACAATAAAAAATGTAAAATGCATTTGAAAGAATTATTTTAACTTGAAAAGAACAAATCATCGTAGTTTTGTTTTTATCAGTAGCAATTTAAGTAGTAGTATAAACAGTTTTATAAGAAATATTGCTGCTATATTATATTAGATAAAAAAAATCATGTAAGTTAAAATTAAAGGAAATTAAAATGTATCAGATAGCAAAATATTTATTATTTTCTTAAAATCTATAAGAAAAACTTATATTAAAAAATGAAGTTTTGCATTAAGATAATAATAAAAAAGTGTTTTCTCAAATTTTGCCAAAATTATTACCAAATTGTAAACTAAAAATTTTTACTTTTATAGCTCAAAATTATTATTATTTTCTCTAAATCAATTTAGATTATATTGATAACAAATGTAAATATGTAACACTAAATTGTTTCATTAAACTATTTTTATATAAATTAAAAAGAAATAAATGTGATAAATTACTATAGAATAAAGTTTGTTATCAAAAAATGTAATACATAGTATATATATATAAAAAAAACTTTAGTTTAACTTTTGATTTAGAAAATAATGACAGTTTAAAATTGAAAATCATTTCAAATAATTATTTTAATTTTAAAAGGACAGATTATTGTATTTTTATAAATATCTATATTAATGAAAGAATATAATAAATAAAAAGTAAATGAAATATATGTAAATATATAATCTTTCAATACATTAATTATTTTATAAAAATGCATTTTTATATATATAAAAAAAAGAAAAAACTTATATTAAAGAAAATAGTCTCCAAAAGAGATATTTTTCATTTAGAATATAGTGATAAGAAAATATTGGAATTAATTTTTATTTTCTCAAGTTCAGCAAATTTAGGCATAAAAATATAAGCTAAAAATTATTGTCCTTATCATTATTATTATTTAAACTTCCAATCAAGCTAGATAATATCGATAGAAATTACAAATGCTTCTTAAACTGTTTCATTAAGAAATTTTGCATCTCGTAAAAAGTAACAACTAGCTTGAAATGAATTAATAAAAATGTAATTGCATCTTAATAATACATATTTTCTAAAAATAAGTAAATAAATAAAATAAAATAAAAATAAAAAAATACCGCATCAAGAATAAAACTGATTTTTTAAAAATTCAATCTCCCTTGAAAACATAAGAAAAAAAAATATATTAAATCGACGTTATGAATTACATAAAATATCAGTTACTGTTGGCAAAGAAATTAAATTTAAACTAACTACTTAACTAAACTTAAACTAAAATTTAATATGTGAAATAATTAAAAACGTCAAATTACATACAAAATTTGTATATGAATTACAAAATAGATAATAATCATACCAGTAAGATATATACTTTTTAATCACATAATTCATAATAAAATCCCACTTTGAATAATAATTAACCGTTTACACGCCGATTTAATACCGCAATATCTTATAATGAAGAATCCTACGCATCAGGGCATAGGTCATTAATAGTACTGAAACTGAAGACATTAGAAATGCTTCATTGCTGTCAGGGGCGTGAGAAGAGAAAATTGCTCCCGGGGCAAAATTAGAATTTGGCGTCCCCTAAATTTCCATGCCCGGGGCAACCTCCCCTCGCTCCCTCCCCCTTGACCAACGCTGATTGCTGCACAATATTATAAATTTATATAATAAAAGTCGCCCCGAAACGGAACAACTTTGCATGAATGAATGATGATGCCATCAAATAACAAAATGACATGAAAATGGTTTGTTTTTTTATAACTTTAGTGTTTAATTTTTTCTGGTGTGAAAGCTTGATCTTTCTGAATAATTTACACAGGCGGTCAAAACGACATCCGCTTACTCGCCATTTATTTATTTATTTTTTTTAATTATTAATGCCTCGCATTAAAAATCACAGTAAAAATAATGAATGAAAGAAGAGTCGCTGATCGAACTATGTACCCGAAACGAGAATGTTATGAATTTTTTGCTTTCTCATGAAAAAATATTTTTCGATAGTCTTTGCTTTTTTCCCTATAAGTACAAAATAGCATTGACACAAAAAAGTGCCTAAAATCTTTTTTTTTTTTTTTTTTTTTTTTTTTTTTGTGAATTATTAATTATATTTTCTTTTTAATTCTGCTGAAACACTTAGTCTTAACTTACGCGTATTAAACGAAATGGTTAAAAACATAAATAATCTTTTCATCGGACTGTGATTTAAGTTGAATTATAAAAATGACAGACAGAATGCATTATTGTTTTAACATTATTGCATTATTGTTATAATTTATTTAAACGAAGTAATGATGATGTTGGTTTTGTTTATGACAGTCGTTTAGCTACACAAGGGATGTAAGCCCAAGGGGATTTTCCTCCGGAGAATCTTACCAACACGAGGGGGACAGGACAGGACTTGTTTAGTAGATTGTTCCCTTACGTAAGTGTGCGGCTCTGTATACCATTTTTGTTCTCATACATAAATTCAATCACGGAGATATGTTGGTATGTCTTGGTCTCTCTAGGGCCTTGGTCTCTGGAAAAGATTCCAAGGTCACCAAATGAATTTCCGTTCCGAAAATTCAAATGAAATTCTGTTTAAAAATCTAATTTAGTTTTGAGACCCTTTCACAGTTTTGCAGAGTTACTAAATTGTATCTAAAATAAGTATTCCAACACTCCCTCATCCTATTTGTACATATGAAGCTAACATGATGTTTTATTTTGCACCAGTTATACACTCAAAATTTTCATCATCATATACTTTTTTTAGCATAAAATGAAGTTATTACAACAGTTTAATATGAAACATAATACCTACAATGTGAATAGGCACTAATTTAATTTTCTGCGTCAGTGAGAGAGAGAAATTATGAGCTCCCCTACAATTTCTTGAGTCCCTCCCCCCCCCTCTTGTTCACTTCTAGCTACGGCCCTTATAAGAATTGTTCAGGTGTTCTTAATTAGAAATCATGGAAACGATAAGCTTTTTCCATTTTTCGATAGAAGAGCATGTTCTTTGTATGTAAACATTTGCTGTATCAGGTGGGTCAATGGAAAATCTTTTTGTATAAAGGACCTTGTTTAGAACAATGTTAAAGACTTTTCTTTCAAATATAATAAATTATGAATAGACATTTCTGATAATATATATATAGACAAAAAATGTAGTATAAATAAACTCATCACTACCTTAAATTAAATATTTCGGATAAGAATGAAGAGAAGAACCATAATTTCCGGTGTATAATCCTCGAATCAAACAATTATTTTTCGATTCAGGAATTTTTTAAATAAAATGCAACATTTTAAATTGCTATTAATATTTGGCTTCTATAAGTAAAATTTCTGGGTCCAGAAAGAATTGTTTCATCCGCCGATTACGATTACACGCCGGAAATTACGGTATGTGGAGGGAGATTAGCGCTAACATACATCAAACTGACATTTCAAACACGCCTCTCCCTTTAATGAGCGTAGAAAAGAGGAATACGAGACATGGAAGAGTTCATTTTCAAAAATACTCCCCTTTTTTCGCCAGGATTTAAAGATAGTAAGTTTTTCTCTGTCGCCGGGGTGAAAGAGTTAAAAAATATTCAATAAATTAATAATCATATAAGTCTCCTGTCCTTCCATGATTATCTAGGGAACAGAGTTTCAAGTGTTTGAAATTATTTTTTTTAATGTAGAAATCGAACATTTTAATCTCTTCGTTAATATCGATCTAATGTAGGATGCAAAATTCGTTATCAAAATAACGTTCAAAGCATGGAACCTGTTGAAATCTACTAGTGGCAATTTTCTGCTTCATTTTTCAACTACTAACAACAATAAATAACTCATTAGTAATTATTTTTTTTTCATTTTTTACTAGTATTTATTAGATTTTTTTTTAGCATTCGGCTTAGCCATTCTCTCTCTCTTTCAGATAAAAAATGATGAAGACAAAATCTGACAGACTTCTCTCTTAAAAGTTATAAAACAAAAATTCGTAATGGACAGATTTCATTATTTTTTTTATTATTATTTCAACTGGATAAATCATAGGCAGAGTTTTCTATGTATCCAAACCCAGGGTTCTGGCTGTCGCTCGCCATTGCGCCAAATCGCTGATAGATTCGCTAAATTGCTAGTGCTCAATTTTTGCTTTTTCGTTTTTCATACGTATGCATATATACACATTTTAAATATATTTGTAGCGGATAGTCGAAATCAGATTAATAACAATCATTGTCGCGGTTGTAAAAACTTTGGTTATTTCAGAACATATTGGAAAAAGGGGGTGCATTAAAGGACTAAAGATAATTTTTTTTTAGTGCTACATGACGAATCTATTTTGATACTACTTTTTTCATTTGGCGAATGTTTTTTATTTTTAATTATCCAAATTACTAACGTTAATCAAATATCAGCGAGGACACTGAACAAACCTCAACTGTGCTTCTCCAGCCTTGAATATGAAAGATAAATTCTTTTTTTTAAATAAAATTTTAAGTCTGCTTAAGTGTTCAAGATTTTACCCAGATTCCTCAATAAGACTTACATAAGGAAGAAGGGAGCACGTCGGGACAAATAATTAATTTCACAAATCCATGTGTCAAAAAATTGTCAGAAGATGGCACCAATATTATCTATTACCAAATGTGTTAGGAGGTCTTATAGACAATCTAGTAACACTCCAAGTAAACAATTCCATTTTTGATTATCACAAATTTGTTTGAACTAAATTTTAAGAAAATATTAGCGTGTAATAAAGGTACTAGGTAAATTACAGGGTTAAACAAAAGTATTGAGGTATTTTCCATCTATTAGAATAAAGTGCTGAGAGAGAAATTTAATCCAGTTAGGCATTTTCTCGATAAACTAAATTTTCCCATTGTAGTATATATATATATATATCATTCAACAGATCAAATACAGGGCTTTTCAAAAGTATTGAAATACACATTTGGCTATGGACAGTAGCATCTTATTTCCCTAAATAACAAAGTTTTGTTAAAAATTTCACAAAAAGTTTCACAAATATATCAAATTTATTATGTTCGAATAAGTGTAACACCATTAAAATGCATTTGAAACTTTTTTCCCCATTGACCGTAATGTAATATAATACTTTGATCGTCCCCGTAATTGATCTATTCATCCGATTTTCATAAAATTTGAAATGACCTAAGAAAATTATGTAATAATTATATAGTTTAAATTTCAAACAATTCGGTTGGGTAGTTTTTACGTTGTTATATGCGGACGGACTGACAGACGGACTGACAGACGGACTGACTGAATGACAACTATAGGTGCTACGTATTTACATAATTGTACGAACGCACCTAAAAATGAAATGAAAAAACAGTGTTGATATTTTTTTCTGTTTGAGATAAATTTGCATTCTTTCTTCTATCGTTTAACAGATTAGCCTTTTCCTTTGCTACAGTTCCATATTGGCCCACAGTGACACCACATTATACCCAAAAAGTAGCAGGGGGGTTGCCTCCCCTCTAGAATGAGGCAAAATAAATGAAAATGAGCTTTTTTTTCTTTGTTTAAACTTGTTTTTTTTCTCCTTATCAATCAACATACTAGCCGCTATCTTCTCTTTAGTTCTATATTACACACAGCGACATCACATTATACCAGAAAAGGTGAAAATGGTCACAGCGTCCATCAAAAACAGTCAAAAGTAAAATGAAATAAATTGCGGAATTCAACCAATAAAAAGATTCAGATTTACTTCATATTTCCCAGTTCTCTACCCAGGACAGCAACTATTTTCCAAATAGTAAAAAAAAGGTGTAATTTACAAATTGCAAAGACTATATGGAAAATAATATTTTCAAAGACCATAATTTTATACTTATAAATGATTTCTATATTTAAAGAAAAACAAAATAATATCATTGTTATGATGATCAAAACGTAGCTTAGGTTATAACAGGTCACATTACTAATAAGCCTGGACCAATCATAAACAATTATTAAATGAATTTTCAGTTTAACCATTTTCGATACTGTAATTTTTTAAACTTCTAAACATAACACATTTTCAATTTTTACACCGACGTATCAATTCAACAATTTAATTTTAAAAACCACTTGTATCTGAATTTGTTTTTGAGTTCTTCATTTTTTTGTCGTTTTTAATGCTTTATTGTCATTGTGGCAACAGAAGAATTCCATTTCTAGACATTAAGCATGGACCAATCAGAAAATAATTAAGTTGCGGAATTCAACCAATAAAAAGATTCAGATTTCTCAATTCACTACCGAGAACAACTACTGTTTTCCAAATAGTTTAAAAATGCTTTTTTTTCATTGTGTTTGAAATAAATTCGTAATTTTTTTCTGCAATCCTTATTTTTTTAGGTGAATCTAATTTTTTCTTCGGTCATATAGCGAAATAGCCACTATTGTTAACCCTATATTAGTCCACATTGACATCACAACATACCGAAAGAATTGGCGGGAAGGAAGGCTGATGGATTTACAGACCCTGCCTTCAAAATAGTCGAAAACGAAATAAAAAAATAGAACTTTTTGTACATTTGTTTGATATAAATTTGTATTTTTTACCCTGTTATTTATCGGATTGGCCGCTCTCTTGTCTTTAGTTCCATATTAGTGCACAGTGACAACACATTATGCTTAAAGGTGTGTATGGAAGTGGTAAGGTTGCCACTCAAAATTGTCAAAAATGAAATGAAAAAAATCTGATATTTCTTTCTTATAATTTGTTAATTTTGTAAGATTTTTTCTTTTTTAATCATTTTGAAAATAGTTGTTGTTCTCGGTTGAGAATCGGGAAAGCTGAAGTATATCTGAATCTTTTTATTGGTTGAATTACGCAACTTATTTTATTTTAATCATTTCCTGACATGTCCTAGTTTCATGTTAAAAATGGAATACTTCTGTTTTTTATTATATTCGTTTTCTGATTGGTCCAAGTTTAATGTCCAAAAATGGAAGACTTCTATTGCCATAATGACAAAAAAATAATAAAAAATTAAAAAAATTAATAACTTAAAAACAAATTATGAAAGAGATTTCAATCTAATTTCATTAAAAGTGCATTTTTTCCCCTCTGCGCAACGGTGTAAAAATTTAAAATGTACGATGTTAAGAAGTTGAAAAATTCGCAATTCCGAAAATTGAAAAACTGAAATTTCATTTAAAATTTGTTTGTGATGGGCCCAGGAATATTAATGTTTAATCCATATCATCCGTAATTTAAACCGTTGAGAAGTCAGTCTGATTAACTCCACCCAATAAAAAGGCACATTTTAAACAGTTAAAGCTGTCTATCTTTAATCTACTGTTTTTTTATCAATGGTTTAGGAATATTAATGTTAATGTACGGCGTACGTAATATATGACTCGTTGTAATCATCTTAAAAATGATGTTTATTATTAGTATTAATTTAAATATAGAATATATTTATATATCTAAAGTTTTAGTTTTTGAAAATATTATTTTCCAAATAGTCGTTGTAATTTGTTATATTACATTTTTATTATTTATTTATTTATTTGCAATATAACGAACTAACCAGTCTGGTTAATCCCATATCAGTGCACATTTACACCCCAATATATCCAAAGAGAAGAAGGGATCTGATGAGTCACGGCACTCCTTTCAAAATAGTCGAAAATGAAAGAAAACAGGTGCTGTTTTTTTTCTGTTTGAGATAAATTTGTAATTTAGTGTGCTGTTTTACTGCGAATTAACCATTTTTGTTTAAATTCATGTTAGTAATGCCAAATTTACGGCAGGGCATTCGGGGCACAGGCCCAGGGCTCCTGATTTTCAGAGGCCCCCAAATGCTTCTGAAGATTTTTCTATTACTCAAATATTGATGTATTTTAATATCTAATGAAATTTTACATTCTCATTCTATTGTGTTCATATTCTATTTTTATAATGTTGAATGTTTTGACTGAAACATCCATTTACTACTTTATTCTGCTGAGTATTTTTTAAAATCTTTATCAGTTTAAAAACACATTGCATATTTAATTCTTGTTTACTTCATTTTCTGTTATCATCAGATTATTTGAGTGTTGTGAGCATACATTGCAGGCTGTAGAGACCCCTAATATTTTAAATAATTGTAGCTTGTGTCAAAAATTTATTATTAGTTGTTGCATAATTTATCATTTCAGATAAATAGACTTGTATAGGAAAAGGTAATTAGCAGCACACAGTATATTATAGAACGTCTACTCATTTAAATTTCATAATTGTGAAATAATTATTTAAAAGTAAATTGTTCATTATTTAAAATTTTAATGGATATTTTAAAGTCAATAATAGTTATAGTCAAACTATCTTTTTTACCAGATTTTTGCCAATTCTCATATAAATATCAGTGCAAAGGGGCACCCGTAAGCATCTGTGCTCAGGGCCCTCAAATTTGTAAATCGGTCCCTACGTATTAGTGTATATAGACACCCCAGCATATTTAAAGAAGTTTAAGGAGACTTTATTTTCAGTGGCGGGGAGAACAATTTTATTGATTTTAAGCTGCAGTGACCATAGTCATTCTTTTAAATGAAAGTATATATATACGTAAGAAATATTAAACTTTTCAATTTACTTTGGAGACGGGCGGCTTCAGAATAGGGCCATTGCACCTCCCCTCTCTTCTCACGGTAATTGTGAGTTTAAAAATTTCAGTAATTTTCTGAAAGGTTACTGCATAGGGAGTAAGAAGAAATCTCTTCCCGGTGTTAATTATTTTTGCTGCAATTTTGGGTTAACACTGTATTCTTTTTAAGTCGATTTCCGGCTAAATGTAGATTCCTGCAAGTTGGGTTCAGGTTAACTAGATTTTTAACAAGTTAGTTCACCATATTCTTTAAGTTTAAAACTCTGCCTATAATAATAAACATGTAATTGTTTGTTGGTGAGCTGTTTTCTAATGCGTTCGCTGTGTTTTTCTACGACCATTGTATGAAATTCAGGTCTCTATCACGACTATTTGACTAAATTCGCATTTTCTTGCCGCCCTTTGACGAAATTCGCTTTTTTTCCCAGCGGCCTTTTGACAAAATTTGCGTCTTTTTCACGGACTTTTGACAAATTAAATTTAGGGTACTTACGTATTAACGCCACCGCAGCAGAAGTTGTGCTAATGCGTCAATAAAGAGCAATTTTGTTGCTCGTACGCTCACAAAAAATGGCATAAAAAATGAGCAAAAAGAGCACTAAAAAGCATTAAAGCAATAAAAGAACATTAAAAGATGGCGTCAAAATCAGCAAACAGCAAGGAAACAAGGATTGCTCTTTATAGGCACATTTGCACAACTTCTGCTGCGGTGGCGTTAATACATAGGTACCAAATTTAATAACATAGTCATTAAGATCTGTTGGTGGTCGTCTCTATCTAGCAGATAGGGAATTGTTGAGGGTAGGCAATTTTCCAGAATCTGCATTCGGGGGGTCAGAATTGTTTAACTCAGGCATGGCAGTATCTTTGTCTTCGTGTGTTGTAACCCATAAGGTGTGTTGCGTTTTCACTGGTCGTTCTAACGACCTAAAAAATCTTAGCGACACAAAACCTTAACTTAAGAGTGTTGTACACTTGTTTTTCATATCTGGATAGAAAAAAGAAAGGTCTGCAAAGCGAAAAAAACCGCCGCCTTATCTGAAAAATCCGTTGTTTTATAAACAGCAGCTTTTAAGTCATGAAGTTTTTATTATATCTGCTTTTGAAATTTTCTTGTACTCGTGAAAGTTATCCGCTCTACTTTGTAGACAAAATAATGTCCAAAAAGTCTCGTTTTATGCATGGAAATAGACGGTAACGACAAACTGAAGAAGCACTAATGCAAAAGACCAAGAGAATCAAAGAGTGAAAATCTGAATTATGTTATTCGACACAAGGCACGCTAACTCGGAACCAGCTTATTAAAAATGAAAATAATCACTTGTTTTTGAGATTACAGAAAGACGCCAGGAAAGGTTGCACACTTGTATTTCATCTCTGGATAGAAAAAATAATCTGCAAAACGAGTGAAAGAAGCTGCTTCATCTGAAAAATCCATTGCTCTATAAACAGCAGCTTTTATGTCAAAAAAGTTACTTGCATCTCTATTGAACAGGGCTAGTTGTGATGACAGTCAAGCACACAGTTAAAAAAACTATTTGTTCAACGAGAATGTTACCACTCACTTAACAAAACTGAATAACACATAAAAATGTTGTTTAATGCTCCAAAATCAATACAGTCAATAAGGGTAACTTTAACCCAAGCGATAAAAATTTTTAAATCTGCTGCATCACTTGATGTAACAGCAAAGTTTCAGTCTCAAAATATAAATAGCAGCACTAGTCTGAGTTTGGCAGCTCATTGGAAATAATTTCCCAAACTTCCAAAATGGCTGCATGGAACAAGGTTTTGTGAAAGTGGACAATGTTACTCCAAATTTGGGCCAAAGTTAGCCTTATTCACTATAGTTCTTTGGGATGGTAAGTTATCATCTGATTTATTATCAAATGAAATGAAAAAATTGGACATTTTATGTGTGTTAGTTTCTTTTCTTAAAGATAGTACGCTGTACAAAACGCCATGCGATGTTATTCCATGTGAAGACTGCAATATTAAAAAAAATGAAAAGCTTTACCATTCTGTTTTTGATGTATTCAGTTGGAATATATTCTTCTTGGGATGAACAAAAAACTTTTAATAGATGAAAATAGAGTGGAATAATATGTTGCACACAATACTTGAAACAAATCACAACATAAAACAAGTAAGAAAAATCATGCGTTAAGCATAGATTATGAAGCACTTTCCAACACTTAATGAAATCTTTAACAAAACTTTGTTATTTAGGGAAATAATAGTGTATAGCCAAATGTACACAAATATGTATTCCAGTACTTTTGAACAGCCCTGTATTTCATATGTCAGTTGATATAATGGGAAAATTTAGTTTAGCAAGAAAATACCCAGTAGCTTGAAATTTCTTTTTCAGCAATTCATACTATTAGATGGAAGCATACTTGAATACTTTTGTTCAGCCTTGTAGTTTACATTGTACCTTTATTACACGTCAGCATTAGGCTAAAATTTATTGTAAACTAAAACACTTTTAAAACAACTGAAATCACATTCTCATAAATCATCACTCATAAGCGTCCATATACCGAATTCTTTGTGTGGCCCTGTATATCCTTTTATCTATATTCTGCAAACATTTCTCAGTAAATTGAGTGAAGCTCAGCGTAAAAATGCATAGCTTATTTAAGAACCACGCTTAAATAATTTATGCTCATATTCAGTAACGTTGGTGAGCTCTTTTGGGTAGCCTTGTATATCAACTATAGCATTTATACACACGATATAATGTGCATATATTTAGCGAAATATAAACGCGCATATCATAATTAAAATGCATTTCACCCCCCCACCAGCCACCATCGGACACATATACGGTACTTCGAAAAGAATATACTATTTGAAATCTTTTGTACGTCCCTATAAATGCTATGTACTTCATATTATGCAAGACAGTAGCGTATAATTTATATTAAACTTCAGTGACATATATCAATTTTATTATAATGAAAAAGCTTAATATATTTAAAATATGTCACACACAATTCCCCCTTTTACCATTATCTAATGGAATTCTTTTGTTTGGCCCTGTAATTCAATAATAGCTACATTTTCACCTTATATTTTATAGAATGCATATTTTAATATGTTTGACAGGGTATAACATCTTTAAAATTCCTTTGAAACGACTTTTCCCCATAGGCTGTGATGTAATGGGAAACTTTTGATTCGCGCTGTAGATAAACTAATCATGGTAGAAACTTCATTTTCGATAGGACTTGTGCTAGGGTAAACGTCAATAACGTCCTAAAATTTCATGGCAATCCGAGTATATTAACGAATTTTTCCCATAGGCCGTAATGTAATGGGAAACTTTTGATTCTCTCTGTAGATAAACTAATCATGGTAGATACTTCATTTTGAATAGGGTTCGTGCTAGGGTAAATGTCAATAACGTCCTAAAATTTCATGGCAATCCGAGTATATTAACGATTTTTCCCTATAGGCCGTAATGTAATGGGACACTTTTGATTCTCTCTAGATAAACTAATCATGGTAGATACTTCATTTTCAAGAGGGCTCGTGCTAGGGTAAACGTCAATTACGTCCTAAAATTTCATGGCAATCCGGGTATATTAACGATTTTTCCCCATAGGCCGTAATGTAATGGGAAACTTTTGATTCTCTCTGTACATAAACTAATCATGGTAGATACTTCATTTTCAATAGGGTTCGTGCTAGGGTAAACCTCAATAACGTATAAAAATTTCATAGCAATCCGAGTATATTTACGGGAGTTAGAGCGCGGACAGACGGTCATCCGGCCAGACGGCCAGACAAACCGAATGCATAAGCACTTTTCAACTTTGTTGGAAAGTGCTAAAAAAAAGATCGACATTCTTGACACTATTTACAAAATATAACAAGTAAGAAAAATCATGCGTTAAGCATAGATTATGAAGCACTTTCCAACACTTAATGAAATCTTGTAAGGGAAATAATAGTGTATCGCCAAATATACCCAACTATGTATTCCAGTACATTAGAACAGCCCTGTATTTCATATGTCAGTTCATATAATGGGCAAATTTAGCTCAGCAAGAAAATCCCAGTAGCTTGAAATTTCTTTTTCAGCAATTGATACTATTAGATGGAAATATACTTGAATACTTTTGTTCAGCCCTGTAGTTTACATTGTACCTTTATTACACGTCAGCATTAGGCTAAAATTTATTGTAAACTAAAACACTTTTAAATAACTGAAATCACATTCTCATAAATTATCATTCATAGGCGTCCGTGTAGCAAATTCTTTGCGTGGCCCTGTATATCCCTTTATCTATATCCTGTAAACATTTCTCAGTAAATTGAATGCAGCTCAGCGTAAAAATGCATAGCTTATTTAAGAACCACGTTTAAACAATTTACGCTCATATTCAGTAACGTTGGTGAGCTCTTTTGGGTAGCCCTGTATATCAACTATAACATTTATACACACCATATAATGTGCATATATTTAGCGAAATATAAACGCGAATATCATAATTAAAATGCAATTCATCCTTCCATCAGCCATCATCGGACACATATACGGTACTTCGGAAAGAATATACTATTTGAAATCTTTTGTATGGCCCTGTAAATGCTATGTACTTCATATTATGCAAGACAGTAGCGTATAATTTATATTAAGCTTCAGTGGCATATATTAATTTTATTATACATGAAAAAGCTTAATATATTTAAAATATGTCACACACAATTCCCCCTTTTACCATTATCTAATGGAATTCTTTTGTGTGGCCCTGTAAACGAATAATAGCTACATTTTCACCTTATATTTTATAGAATGCATATTTTAATATGTTTGACAGGGTTTAACATCTTTAAAATTCCTTTTAAACGATTTTTCCATATAGGCCGTAATGTAATGGGAAACTTTTGATTCGCCCTGTAGATAAACTAATCATGGTAGAAACTTCATTTTCGGTAGGACTTGTGCTAGGATAAACGTCAATAATGTCCTAAAATTTCATGGCAATCCGAGTATATTAACGATTTTTCCCCATAGGCCTTAATGTAATGGAAAACTTTTGATTCTCTCTGTAGATAAACTAATCATGGTAGATACTTCATTTTCAGTAAGGTTCGTGCTAGGGTAAACCTCAATAACGTCTTAAAATTTCATGGCAATCCGAGTATATTAACAATTTTTCCCCATAGGCCGTAATGTAATGGGAAACTTTTGATTCGCCCTGTAGATAAACTAATCATTGTAGAAACTTCATTTTCAATAGGAATTGTGCTAGGGTAAACGTCAATAACGTCCTAAAATTTCATGGCGATCCGAGTATATTAACGATTTTTCCCCATAGGCCGTAATGTAATGGGAAACTTTTGATTCTCTCTGTAGATAAACTAATCATGATAGATACTTCATTTTCAATAGGGTTCGTGCTAGGGTAAACCTCAACAACGTATAAAAATTTCATAGCAATCCGAGTATATTTACGGGAGTTAGAGCGCGGACAGACGGACAGACGGACAGACGGACAGACAAATCGAATGCATAAGCACTTTTCAACTTTGTTGGAAAGTGCTAAAAATAAAGAGAAATACTTTGAAATATATATCATTTTCAGTTGGATAAGGATTTAAAATAATAATTATCCCTTTCAAAAAATGATGAATTTTTAATGAATCACAGCATTTTGCTGCTAACTGCTACTGCAGCAATTGAGTAACTGATTGTTTTGAGTCTGTTCAAGTGAAACAACAAAAATAATTGTCTGATGCTGCCATCTGGTGGAGAGTTCTGGATCAAAAAACCATTTCTCTATGAGAATTACTAAGCTATTATCTGGGACAGGGAGTTGAAGCAACAGCTCATGCGGTTTTTGAACTTTTGGGAGCCATGAGACTCTGTGATTCTCAGGTAATGCTTCAACACAATTTCCTTCAACATAGATGAGTTAGAACATGTGTTCTCTCCTCGAATACAATTCTTCTGTGGTTACCCTACAGACACTCTGTATGAGATGTTAATTATAGCTATGGATCTTGGACCCTTAAAATCATCTTGAAATTATTATGTTTAAAAGATTTCAAGAAAATGGATTGAACTTAGCTCCCGCAATCCAAACCATCAGTAATGCCAATGGATGGCAAGATTGGACAGTTTGAAAACACTGATTATGAATCAATTTCCGACACACTTTTTTGGAGATGATTTACAGAGAACTATTATGCATTTATTAGTTTGCTTTTAATGCAAAAAACATTCAGCTAATTTACATCTATACTAGGACTTCCTTCAGAGGGATTTGTCTGAGCGATATTGCTGAGAATATTACAACGGTTTAAAAAAATGTAATTTAACAAATTACAAAGACTATTTGGAAAATAATATTTTGAAAGGCTTATAAAGGATTTCTATGTTTAAAAAAATAATAACATAATTTTACGATGATTAAAACGTAGCTTACGTAATAACAGAGTCATATTAATATGCCTAGACATTTAGAGATACGTTAATATTCCTGATCCAATCATTAAAATATATTAAATGAAATTTCAGTTTAACAATTCTCAGTACTGAAAAATTTTAAATTTATAAACTTTGCACATTTTCAATTTGTATGCCGTTGTAAAAAGAAAAAAATACTTTTGAATGCAACTTGTTTGAAACCTGTATCTCATTTTGTTATTGAGTTGTTAATTTTTTGTTAGCTTTTAATACTTTTTTTGTCATCGGAGCAACAGAAGTATTCCATTTCTAGACTTTAAGCATGGAACCATCAGAAAATGAATGAAATAAAAAGCAAAAGTATTATGTTACGTTACGGTCAATAGGGAAAAAGTTTCAAATGCATTTTAATCGTTTGACATTTAAAACATATAATTATTGCGTAATTTTATCGAGTCATTTGAAATTTTATGAAAATCGCATGCATAGATCAATTGCAGGGACAATCAAAAGTATTATGTTACGTTACGGTCAATAGGGAAAAAGTTTCAAATGCATTTTAATCGTTTGAAATTTAAAACATATAATTATTACGTAATTTTGTCGAGTCATTTCAAATGTTATGAAAGTCGGATGCATAGATCATTTACAGGGACAATAAAATGTATTTCATTACATTATGGTCAATGGGAAAAAAGTTTCAAATGCATTTTAATGATGTTACACTCATTCGAACATAATAGAATTGGCATGAATCTATGAAGTATATACTAAAATATGCATTCTGTACAATCTGTGATGCAAAGAATTTTTATTATTAAATTACAGGGCCACACAAAAGTATTCCACTACATAATGCTATACGGGGAAACATTGTTTGGGGCTTGTTCTAATTATATTCACTACTTCACATTTTATGAATGAGATATACGTTGCTGAGGTGTAATAAAATTACTTCCTGCATATTTACAGAAACACAAAGATTTCGACTACTATACTGTATCCGAAGTACGCTCTACTATATCATCAAGATCTGAACATTTTTAAAACTTCGTTATCGTACGAACGCACCTCATTTGCTACGCTTCACGTGCATTTTCCAACTTGTTTGACACTAAACATAGATCAATCAGAAAACGAATAAAACGAAATAAGTTGCTGAATTCAACCAATAAAAACAGTCAGATATACTTCAGATTCCCCAAATCTCTACCGAAAACAATAACTATTTTTCAAATAGTTACTAAAAAAATGAGATGTTATTTTTAATTGATTATATAGTGCCAAAAATTTAAATGACAAAAATGAGTAAACTAAATGGTAAAAATTCAAAATATTATATAAAAATTCCTATATACGGTTAAAAAATGGGAAAGCAAACTATGCAAATCAGCCATGCATGGGTATAAAATTGGAAGTACGCAATGCATTAAAAATAATGCAGATAATAAAACACTAAAATATCTTGAATCGGAATTTGAACACTTTTATATGACGTAAAAAATATAAACAGCACGAAAAATTGCACAAATCATGATGGTTGAGTAGAATGAGGGAATTTTTTTACTTGGGGCGTGTTCAGCGCAACTTACCAAAGTAACCAATGTTACCGACCGATTGTAGGGTAGTACGAAAGCGAATTGGGGCACCAATGAAAACTAACCTGTTGAATTGTAGCTGACGTCACACTTCGCCTTGATTTTCATTTCGAACTTGTCTACAATCGGTTAGTGACCAGTAAGTAACTGGTAAGTTATGCTGAACACGCCCATGGTGTATGATCCCCCTAGATAGTTAATAATACAATATCTACATCGGTTTTCTATGGATACGATGAAGTTCTCTATAAGAATTTAAGAAATTCTCTCTTTTAAAATGATGTATAAAAATCCCAAAAACGCCAAGAAAGAAATGCAATGCATCGTTCGAGTGTGTCCCAGATATGCTCAATCGGATTTAAATGGATTGTACATGCTAGCCACTACATACACTGTTTTTTTTCTTTTCAAACTTGTTCTCATGAAGTTGAGCAGTATTTCACTGTAGCATGCATTAAATAAAAGGAAGATGTAATACCTGTAGTATAAGGTACGAATGAGATCTGAATATCTCGTCTGCATAAACCTTGACCTGCAAATATGTTACCACAAGTGGCTTATAAATCTGCGCAAATTTTTCCGAAAGACATGCTAGCTCAAATACGTCAATATGAACTTGATTATGCAGCTTTATCCCCCAAAAAATAATTATTTATAATCCTGCTAGCGACAACTGAGAAAATGATAAAATCTCCAGATTAATAAAGCTAAAAAATTAATGTCTCTCTGCCCTGTACCATTTTGTTATGGAATTCTTTTGTGGTGCCCTGTAAATGAATAATAAATATTTTTGTGCGACATGCTCTACAAAATATATATTCTAGTGCTTCTCATAATTGCATATCAATTTCATTATGTTTCGATGGGCGCGTAACATCATTAAAATGTTCTTGGAATTATTTCATTCCATTGGCCATAATGTAATGGAATATTTTTGACTGTTCCTATATTTATCCAAATTTACTAAAATTTAAAATGACTCAACAAAATTCGGTAACAAATATATATTTAAAATTTAAAACGATTCGGTTGGATAATTTTTGTGCTGTTATATACGGACTTAGAGACGGACGGTTCAGACGACAACTATAGGTACTACGTATTTATATAATTACGAATGCACCTAAAAAGCAGTTAAATTTCAAAGCACATGGCGAAATTGAAAACACGTGACCAGCAATTATTGCTCAAAGACAGTATTGTAACCGATTTCTTTTGTGTGTCTCTGTAAACGGATTAAAAATGATATGAATGTCCTATTTAAATGTAATCGTAGTGAAATTCCTCGATTTATGTAAGTTTCAATACATTTGCAATAGTGTAATTTCATTAAAATGTTAACGATTTTTTTATAGACCATAATGTAATGGAAAACTTTTGGGTGTCTGTTTAAATAAGCTATTGATGTCACATACTTCATATACAATACCAAACATGCCTAGGGGACCCTAAATAAGGTTTATCAATCGTATAACAATCCGAGTATATTTACGGATGTTAGAATGTGGACAGACAAACCGAATGCATAAACATTTTTCAACTTTGTTGGAAAATGCAAAAAAAAAAAAGCAACCGATTTATGTAATGCAAAATAAATAAATAGAATTTCACCAAAAAAGCCAGAACTTGGTTTGGAACTCTTCCTCATAATTGACATCGAAATATCCTAATTTTGCATGACATGGCAATTGACGACAGCATAATCAAGTAGTACCCCAAAAATCTATATGATATTTCGGTCCTATTTTCATGGTACTTTTCCATTAATATCTTCACTTCGGCGTTTTTATAAATCTTGGTCTAGTTTGGGCTTCTGAAAGTCAGATTTCATATCTGATTGTGCGTCATATCTGATTATGATTCATAACGTTTATACTTGTTCATACACATAGATGTCATATACCCACTAAGTTGGCGCGATTTTCTTTTAGCCAAATTGGTGAAAACTTTGAATAAGGAAAGGGCATGTTTACAAACAAACACTTCTGTCAACCAATCTACCGCTACATTTTTGTCATAGCGATCATTGTAGAAATCATCTTGACGACGTAGCCCAATCATAGCAAGCAGATGACCATAATAAAATTTGTAGACCAATCAGAATGCCTGAATTCATGTGTAGAGTGGGTGCTATAACGAAGCACGGGCGAAAACAGCTTGCCCACACTAATAAGAGCCCACAGTGACGTCAGCTGCCCTTTCCTTATATTACTATAAGTGTTAATACTTTCGATTTATTGTGGTATGTATATTTTCTATTATATTTATTATTATGTTTATTATTTAAAACTTTTATTTATTGCTTCAACTATTGTTTCTTTTTTGGTACTACTTGATTATACTGTCGACCAAAAAAGTATCGCCAAACCATAAGATTAAATGGCCATAATGGATGATCGGGAATGTGTCATTCAATCGCATTAAACAAGGTACATGTGTTTAAACATTTCAGGGGCAAGGCATTTGTGCTCCAAAAATAGTCCAATAATTAATTCCCACCAATATTTACGGACAAATTTAATTGAAAATAATCAAAACCGTTTCGTCATGTATATTATGAGATCAAAATTGTACTAAAAATTACTGGTGCCAGTTGTCAATTTAAGCATTAAAATTAACCGTTTGCAGACTGCAAATGGCGCCCCTCAAGAAGTTAAAACGACAAGGGATTTTTAATCCCACTTTTTATTTGTATTTTTATCAATGTTTTATTAATTTATTTCTTCTTTCGTTACCTAAAATTAAAAAAAATATATATCAATATGTGTAATTTGGCTATTAGTCTGGCAATTCGTATAATTTGTAGAAATCGGTTGACAAAATAACCAAATAATACAAGGGAAAAAAATAAGTGATGGATATAAACAAAATAACAATGTATAATCCAAGACTGGGAGTCTTGGTATAATCTATTAATAAAAGTAACATCTAAAGCAGCCATGTCAAACTCGTATTTTATTTAACACGAAAGAATTGTTTCCAATTTGCACGCATGAAAATATAAATGATACTAATGGCGATTATAAAAAGCTATTATAAAAAAGTATCGCAAAATCTCAAATACTAAGTTTCTAAGAATTATGGCCTTTTTCTATTCAATTAACGAAAAAAAAAAGATTTTTTTTCCAGTTTGTTTTTTAAGTTTAAATATGTTTTACTGCTCTTAAATAAAAATTGTTTGCATATTTTCTTTGCCCCATGTGCTTCGTCAAGTATTTTTTGAGATTTGGTTGACGAAGGAAATTTTTTTTTACTTTTTATATCGTTACGTACTCTGTGTATTTACTCCATGTACTCTGATTCGGTTGTTTATGAAAATATCCAGCCGGTGAAAAACGACGCACACCAAATTTCTGTGACGTATGCAAATAAATTGTGCTTTTTTATCAGTTTTTTAATATAACTTTTAAACTATTTGGAACTAATTTTTGAAAGTAGGTGCATTCACGAGGTTACCTTCATAGGTACCTTCTGCTACAAACAGAATCGAAATCCGACAAGTACTTTTTGAGATTTGCTTGACGAAAGAATTTTTTTTTGATTTTTAATATCGTTACGTACTCTGAGTATAAGACTTCGCTACGCTCAGACAATTACGAGGGGGAGCCTGAAAATAAGTTCCTCTTGGCGACTGTGGACAGAGGTATGCATGAAAGACAAAATATTTAACGAAACATTAAAGATAAGACATAACCTTACTTTTCTACATAAATACCAAAACAGTTGAGACATTTGCCATACCCTTTTTAGTCCAAGAGCCGACCACACAGAACTCTACGTCATTGAGCACACGAAAAAATCATTTATTTTATGGAAGATTAGTAAAAGGGGGGGGAATCAAATGATCCAGGTCTGCCGGAAGTAAAGTGGTACATAAGCCAAAAATGAATACCACTAATGGTTAACTCGAAGGCTTAGCATTGTGTTTGCCATACAATCGAAAGTATGAAAACACAATGCTAAATCTATGAGTCAACCACTAATGGTATACATTTTTGGCTTATGCACCGCTTCGCTTCCGACAGACATTAATCATTAGATTCCCCTATGACTACTCTTCCATAATATAAAGGAATTTTTCTTGTGTTCGATGACTTAGGGTTTTGTGCGGTCGGCTCTTGGACTAAAACCTTTCCGCTCTCATTACAGGAATAAATGTGAGCAATCTTATCTTGAAAAACCAGGTGTTCTTCACGGATCTCGATAAATGGCATTTATTTCTTTCTTTTACCTTTACAAGAAGAAAGTGTTGGATTCGTGAAAATTTTCGAAATCCAATTTTCGATGGATATACATATTTTAGGAGTCAGAGAACTCAAAAGACATATTTTTACAAAATGTCTGTCTGTGTGTATGTGAAATAACTTGTGGGCTCTCTGTCTCTATCTTCCCAAAGGTTTAGAATCTGTTAGATCATGATATAAACTAAATCTGATTAGTTTTGGTGTATTTCGCTCAACAGGTGTCGCTGCTATGCTACATTATTCACATTAGCCATATTTCAAGAACTAGTGCAAGGATTTTCATAAAACTTTAGATTTAGTTAGTATTTCATATAAAATGGCACAGATTACATTTTGATGTATATCATTTAACAGATGGTGCTACTATGCTGCATTTTCCAGGAAGTGTTGATGAGTATAAGATAGCAGAAAGTTTTGGTATTACCACATCTGATTAATTCCTAAACAATTGAAGTTCCTTACGATGGAAATGAAAGTGCACGACTGATTAGCTTTACTAATCATATATGAGGAGCCCTGAAGCCAAGGGGTACAAGTGACAAAATGTCGATTTGGAGTAAATTGAGTTTAAAGATAATTGATGTTAAATTGGAACATCAATAACAATTGACTAAATTGAAACAGGAAACATCTGCTTGTTGCATTCTAATCTTTGAACTCTCATTTCAATAACTGTTAAAAAAATAGAGTACAATTTTCTTTAAATGTATAATTAATAAATATTGTTTGTTTTTCGAAAAAAGTGGTTTATCTCTATAACTCCCCAAATAATCAGAAAATGACCTATATTTCTTTACCGTAAATGAAAAAAGGATATTTCCAGATACCCTGTGTACTTAACTCATTTTTTTTTTCAATTTTGTCACTTCTACCCCTTGGCTTCTGGGGTCCTCATATATAAATTGAGTAAACATGCCGAATAAATATTCAATAAATTTTTTATATAATTTTAGAAAAATACCAAACTCACGCTGGGTGCAAAGAATACACGATAGAGAGACATGCTTCATCAAAATCTTTGAAAAAAATTAAAAAAGAAAATATAACAAATAAGATTTTTTTTATTTTTTCACAAAACATATTTTTAACATATTTCTCTTCTATTTTTAAGAGTGTTTCTTGAATAAAGCATTTGCTATCATGCAACATCTGAGGTACAGTTTACCCTTATCAGGTCAGAAATTTTTTTTAATTTTTGAGAAAAGACACTTAAGAATGAAATAACAGAAATTAAAATTATCAAAATGCTTTACTGAAAAATAATGAACTGGTCTAGAGTTACTTGTTTTTTATCAAAATGACAACTGTGACAATTATGGAAAAATATTACAATTTATTATTTTATGACTACATGCTAAACCAAAGAAGATCCCAGATAGCATTTTTTGCTTTTTAACAGCTTTTTTCAACCATATTATGTAAATGTCTGAATGCTTTTTTAAGGCTTTTCATGCAAAGTTTGTAAAGATTTTGAAAAGGGTTAGAACAGGTTGCTAGTTGACGCAATCAGAGCTTGTCCGTAAGTGTTTCAGAATAAGCATGCGAAAGGGAAGCATGAAAAGGATAGTTACAGGAGTTACAATCAAAGATAGATAAAAGGCTTTTATTACAAGCATGTAGAAAAAATTGAAAATGAGGTTTTTTGTAAATCTTAAAATCTTATTTAATAGAAAAAGGAGATTTTCAGCAAAATAACTGAACTTAAAGTTTTCTGAGCTACGTAAGCTTTTTTTTTTTTTTTTTTTTTTTTTTTTTACAGAAAACTACATTTTCATCTAATATTATCTGTATATTGAAAAAGTAGTTTATTTTTTAGTCATATATTTAAAATTCGCATATTTTAATTAATATATTTATTAAATAAAAGATAAAATTTGAATATACTTTACTTTTTATATTAAAATGAGTTTTATAAATCTTATATATATATTTGATAGAAAAACCGGATTTTAAGTAAAATACCTGAACTTACAATTTTTCTGATTTGTCTTTACCTCTTTTTTTTTTGCTCGTTTTTACGAAAAACTAAATTTTAGTCAAATACTATCTATAATTTAAAATTATCAGTTTTTTGTTAGTCACATATTTATCAAGTAGTTTATTTTAATTCATATATTTATTAGATAACTGATAATATTTGAATGTGAACTTTTTTTAATTATAAAAAATTAGTCTGTTTTTAGACATTTTTTTTAATTAGGTAACATTCCTATAATCTTTTACTATGTATGTATAAAATATGTATTGAATTTGTATCAATTCACAGCATTACTGGATTCAACTTTAATACTAAAAAAAAATCCCAAGTTATATTACTCATGCAGAAACACCTGATTGCTAATGTTAATCCTCTGGAGATTTTTTAAAAAATCTTATTTGCAATTTTTTTCTTTTTCCATTAGATACCTGAGGTTGTCTCTACCAAGGCCTTTGTTTACTTTTTCAATCCAGTTTAGAAGTTTTTATTTTTATTATTATTATTAAGATATTTTTATTTTCAGAAGTTTGAAAGGAAAGGTTATTTCATTGGTGAAAAAAAGAAGCTTGTAAACAAATTAGAAAACTTAGTCTTTGCACAGACTGTCCACAGTTAAAGTCTGAAATATGGAAATGCAAATGAGATAGTCAAGAATTTTCTCTCATAGGATTAACAATAGTATACAGGTGTTTATGCATGAACAAAGTAATCTCTTACTTAAAACTTTCCAGAGGGAAAATTTTTAATCATCAACTGTGAAATTACACATAAAATTACTGAAATTTTTCACATTTAAACTAAGCATAATTCAAGTTCATTGGAGCATTTTTCGCTCTGCTGATAACACACAGAATCGTTCAGTTAGAAATGTGAAAATTTTCACTTATTTAACATTTGAAATTCATCCTTATACACATAGGCATAAAGTCTTGAAAATTATTGATTGAGCATTTTAAATAAAAATAAGCAGAGGGATATTTTCTCTAGTGTCTGGGGGGAAAAATTAAAAACTTTTTTTTTAATACATAGGATAAAAAAACTATTTAAAAAATTGCTGATGGGACTTAAGAATACATAACTCTATATCTATGCTCATGCATAGTAAATTTGATTATACTAATTACTTACCTTCTGAATCCAGTTCAAAATTCGGGATTAGTTAATTATTTATTGTATATACAAATCTGTTTACTTACAATAAATATGAATTGAATATGTGGAATTCCATTACAGCATACATTTTATGACAGTAGAAGATTGCAGATTTTTTATATTAGTACTTCATTAAATTTGCAATTATTTCATTTATTAAACTTATTTCTTTGATTTTTGATTATTATTCAGAGAATATTAGCAGATTTTTAAAAAATCCTCCAGATTTTTAAAAGTATTTTACATTTCTTACTTATTTAACAACATAAATTTTACAAATTACAGTAAGTCAAGCACTTCCTTCTATTTATTTATTTATTTTTTTTTTAAGCCAGAGAAATATTTTTCTATGAGCAACACAGTAAATACTAAACTAATCTTAATTTTTTAAAGTTATAATTTAACTCATTTAAATTATTATTCTTTTCCCTTTATAATTTTTAATAACTGAAGTGTAACTGAAGCAATGAAAAGTACTTCTCTGTACCTAGGAAATATTCTCGAAAACAAATGAAATATCATTCAGTTTATAAAATTCTATTTATTTACATATAAAGAATTGACATAATTAATCAATAATACATCAATATAATTTTGTCAGGAACTTCAGTTAAGTCTCTCCCTCTTCTTGATTCATTCTTTTTTCTCTAGAAAACAAAAAACAAATGTAAATACACAAATCAAATATACATAGGAAAAATAAAGTACTGCGTGACCTCAAAAATTGTACATTCAAAATTCAGATAACGTTAAATATTTCAAGATTTAAAGCGATGGATTAGCAGACAGTGAGATTGCAGACTCTATGCTAAATTAGATCCTTGACAGTTGGCAGCAGCTCAGAGGACGAGGTTGAGCAACTAACGCTGTTTCAAAAATTTATAATAAATCTACAAAATTAGTTACAATTAAAAAAAAATCTTATATTGGTTAGTTTAATTCTCAAACAAATATTAACATATCTTAACCTAGACAGTGTTTGAAATCCTTAGTGGTCTACTGGTCCGAAGCAGCCAAAAATTCAATCGGACAACTAATTGGAAAAACTTAGTGATCTGCAGGACTGGTAACATTTTTTGTCCTCTCCGACAAACAAATATAAATTTTCTTGGCTGTGAGACACAACAAATTTCAAATCATGATTTTATTAAATTTTTAATAAATTACAATTTCATTTTATTATCTAGAAAATTTTGGATAATTGCAAAGTAAGTTTAGTTTATATTCAGGAGGAGGGGTCACTCAAAGAGTTAAAAGGATTTAATAGAATTTTATGCAGCAGACCAGCGACTTATTTTTTTTTAATCAATTCTGAGACTGCTGAAGATTAGTGTTCTTCACTGAAGATGCTCTGAATTTTTGTCAGAAATTAGGAGATTTTCTTGACTTTCTGAGTTCTGTCATAAAAATTATATAAAAGGATAATGATAAAAAATTGACAAAAAAAAAAAAAAAAAAAAGTAAAAGTGAAATAGCAGGCATAAAGAAGAATCTCATGACTGATTTATGCAGTTTTTTTTAATTTACATAGATTAAGTTAAGGAGATTACAAACATTAAATATAATATCTACTGTTATTTAATTTTAATGTGCATTTTTTTTAAGACCAGGAGGTGTCAGCACAGACAATCACCTTATGAAGTTCATGGATGAAAATCCAGGATTAGTTGAATCTTGATTTGCATATTACAACGCAATCGGTCTGCTAAATTATATCCTGGTGGAAAACACCTAATAACCCGATTTTAATAATTGACTCATGGGTTAACCATTATGTTTTCCCATTCGCAATCCTCCATTATTTCATATTTTTGGGTGCAGGAAAGCATAGTGGTAAACCTACAATTCAACTGTTAAAACCAGGTTTTTAAGTGTTTTCCACCAAGATATGACTTGGAAGACTGATTGCATTTTATAATGCAAATCAAGATTTAACTAATCCTAGAATTTCAACCGTAAACTTGATGAGGCGATAGTTTGTTCTGCTGCCTCCCAGTCTATTTTTGTTATTCAAAGATATATCAAAATCATTCAAATAAGATCCTCAAAGAAAAATTATAATATAGTAAATCAGTTAATGTAGCAAGTAATATAGCACCCCCCCTCCCATTTTACAATACTACCTCTTTCTGGACAATAACATTCATCCTATTTAATTTGCAATTAAATATGGGGAATTCAATGATACAGCAGAGTTGTAAGGTGAATTTAATTGAGGTATCAAATTGCAAATTAAATAAGGCAAGTATTGCTATTTAATAATAGCTCAGCGCCTAATTACAGAATACCATAAGATAATACAAAAATCATTATGCTTTAATGCTAATTACAGAATACTGATAAGATAATACAAAAAACCTTATACTTTAATACAAATAATTACATGACATATTTAAAAATATAAAAACTAAACCTTATTTTTACTTAGGGGCTATCCATAAATAATGTTGAATTTTTTTACCTTGTCTCCCCCCCATTTGTCATAAAGTGTCACACTTGCCATACCCCCCCCCCCCTCTACCGATTGTCATATATCATGCTATATTACTTAAACATACTTTCAGTTCAAATACAAAGCATTATGTTATAGATCATATTTCAAATTTTATTTTTAAACTTTAACTATGTGTTTTAATGCCATTTGTAAGCACAACAGTACAAATGATTCATGTACTTATTTTGTACGAAACAAGATTAAGGTTTACAACAAGAAGCATAATTAATGAACAATAGTAATATACAAGGGTGGGAAATTTTCAAAAATCTTACCAGCCAAGTATTTATTTCATCAGCCAGCAAGATGCAAAACACACGCAATTGAAAATAGTTATGACAAAATCACATGCAATTGCAGACAAACTTACTGTTACTACAATGCATTTTCATATTCTTTTTTTCTATATTAAGAAATATACACAACAGAAATAAGCTTAATAAACGATAGAACTGAGTAGCACTTAGTAATTGAAACTTAGTTATTTACACTGTAATAATTTGGAAAGTTAAAATATTTAGATTGAGAAAGAGTGTCTGATAATGTCTCTATTACCTACAGTTTTTCAAAAAATAAAAATGAACTCGCCTTGCCAGAAAATCCTTTGAAACTGGCGAGCAAAATGATGTATTTCCACATCCCTGGTAATACAATATACATATGTAAGAACAAGAGTTATAAAATAAATAATTTATAAATGAAAATTATTTTGAAATAAATTTTACTAATATTCAAATCGTTATTTCATGTATATTTATCTTTTATCATTCAACGAGATAAAAAAAAAAATTAAAAAATTTTATTTAGCTTTTAATAGAAACAAACTTGTCAATAGAAGGTGTAAAAATGAAAAATTTAGGAGTCAAGAAAAGTCCAACAAAAGAAGTTATAACTAAGCAAACTAGTTAATATAGCTTTTCCCCGCACTTATTTCACAATGCTACCTATTTCTGAACAATAATATTCATTTTATATAATTTAGAATTAAATAATGTAAACATTACAATTTAAAAATAATGTTACCATGCCCAAGAACAGGAAAAAAAAATGCCAGTACTAAAGTTAATATATAAAAGTGTACACAAAATTTAATTGTGTATAATGCCCCTCCCCCCCCCCAAAAAAAAAATAAAAAAGGGATGCATTTTACAACAAGAACATGTCATTTAATTTGTATAAAATAATCCCGCACTTATTTCACAATGTTACCTATTTCTGAACAATAATATTCACTTTATATAATTTACAATTAAATAATGTAAATGTTACAATTTGAAAACAGCATTATCATTCCCCCCCCCCAAAAAAAAATGCCAGTACTAAATTTAATATATAAAAGTATATACAATATTTAATCGTGTATAATGCCCCCCCCCACAAAAAAGGGATGCATTTTACAACAAAAACATATCATTTAATTTGTATAAAATAATTCTGCACTTATTTCACAATGTTAGCTATTTCTGAACAATAATACAGTAGACTCCCTCAAATCCGCACAGCTTGGGACCAGAGGTTTTGCGGATTTTAGAATTTTGCGGATTTCTGGTCATTGCTTTGTTTACATTTTTAAAAAAGTAATTTGAATGTAACTAATAATGAAATCAACGGTATAATGAATGCTTACAATATGCTAAAATATTAAAATAAGTAATAAACTAAAATAATAAAATTTAGATAGTTTTTAAAATGATAAAAATACTAAAAGCAAAGGTCAAATTAATAATCAATAATGTACAATTAAATATTCATTATAAAGATGAAATGTGTTTTTCCTAAATTATTCAATGAAACTTTCCTCATAAAGGTACATTACTAATTCACATCAAGATCATAAAATAATGAAGCTTTATTTCAGGTTTAGCCAGACTTAATAACTAAAAAAGCTTGATTAATACATAAATATATTTGGTAAGATTGTGATTACCAATGATATCAGCAATATCTTTATTTTTTCAGAAATAAATTATTCTTTCTTCATGAAAAAACATGAATTCAATAATCTTAACAAAAATTACAAATTAAAAAATATATGGAATTGCTATAAAACTAAAAAAGTCAAATTTTGCACCTACATCTGAACTGAATGTTTCATTGTTTACATTCGTAAAATATGTGCGGATTTTAGAGAGTTGCGGATTTTAGGAGTGCGGATTTAAGGGAGTCTACTGTATTCACTTTATATAATTTACAATTAAATAATGTAAACGTTACAATTTGAAAACAGCATTATCCCCCCCCCCCCAAAAAAAAAAAAAATTGCCAGTACTAAAGTTAATATATAAAAGTATATAAAATATTTAATCGTGTATAATGCCTTCCCCCCACCCAAAAAAAAGGGGATGCATTTTACAACAAAAACATGTCATTTAATTTGTATAAAATAACTCCACACTTATTTCTGACCAATAACATTCACTTTATATAATTTACAATTACATAGTGTAAATGTTACAATTTGAAAACAGTGTTACCATCCCGAGAACAGAAAAAAATGCCAGTATTAAAGTTAATATATAAAAGTATATACAATATTTAATTGTGTATAATGCCCCCCCCCCCCCCAAAAAAAAAATAATAAAAGGGATGCATTTTACAACAAAAACATATTTAATTTGTATAAAATAATCAATCCCCCCCCCCCTCCAAAAATTGTATATAAACTTACTAAATTATACTAATGTTATTAAAATAGTATATAATAATAAATAAATCTTTACCAATTATTTTTCAGTTGACCTGGATCTTTAGTTGCTTCCTTCTTTTAAACATTGAATCATTTTTATCAACAAGCTGGAGACCATGGCTTTGGCATTTTTACCAGATGTTACTAGGATGTAACTGAAAAATACAAAATAAAATAATGACAATCAGAAAAAAAATTTAAACCTTTCATGACAAGTTCTCATATGAATCACTATTTCCATAGTGTTATATATTAATATTGGTTTTAATTATCTACTAATTATTATTAAAACAATAATTATTGCATTTCATTTTTCTCTTCCAAATAAACAAGTTCAATTTTTGCGTCTATAAATATGATTTATTAATGAGAACCCGCTTTTGTAAAAAAAAAAAAAAAAAAAAAAAAAAGGACCCAGAATTTTTCAAGTTCAATTACTCTTAGTATAAGAACTTTTATGTTAGTTAGATTTGCTGTTTAAATAATATCGCCTGAAAATAATTACAAATACCTAGAAATTCATATTTAATTGACATGTAATGTTGATAAACAATAACAATTTGACAATGTTTGATAAAGAATACAATTAAATTTCCAAAAACGAAATTTATTACTTAGCAGCTAATTATAGAAGACAAAATTTATGTTTTAGCAATTAATTATAGAAGAATATAAGCTACAATACAAAAACTATGTTCTTTAATACAAATAACTATGACATATTTAAAAAATTACACACATGCACAAAATTAACTAATTCTTACTTAATTCATGTATTCTGGTGCGTAATTTTTCATTTTTAAGACTTATAAATCAGAAATTGTCCAAAATATAGCACAGATGTCCTATACACACCACATTAATGCAATTTTTTTTTCTAATGCCAATTTGGTGAGCCCTTCATTTATATTAGTTGCTTTCTATTATTTGAAAATGGAAATTAATAATAAATAAATAAAGTTTAATTAATAATTATAGAAGAAAACAATTTAATACCATTTTAAAAAAGAAAATAAATTTAAATCAACAGTTTATTAATAAACGACAGTAGACGTGTTACCATTACCATGCAAGACATAAAATTGTGCCAAAGTGGTGCATATATGACATCTGTGCTCAAAATATGAATAAGAAAAGCACAAACAAATATTAAAAAAATGATTTATAATAAGGGAAAAGCATCAAATTCGACTAACGCTTGCAACCAAGCTGTATGAACCACTGTTTTACAGTACCTCACTTGTTTAAAACAAAATTACAATTTTTTTTTATCCTACTAGAACATAACATTTTAAACATTGCTCTGTATGTGTTACTGAAATGTGACATCACACATTTTGGTTAAAATAAAAGCATTAAAATCCAGTAGATTAAATTATGACGTATGAAATTATTTTAAAATTGAAATATTTTGTACTCATAAAGATAAGATTTAAAGCCAAATATGTTAAATTCCATAATACTCCAGTTTTTAATTGCTTTTTCAGATTAATATTTTATTACCATGTTATATAAATTATTATTATTATTATTATTAACCTTATTTCAAGCAAAATAAGAATCATTTTTATCGTTCGGCTCACAAATGCCATTAAAACACACAGTTAAAATGTAAAAATAAAATTCTAAATGTGATCTAAAGCGTAGTACTTTGTTTTTGAACTGCAAGTATATGTTTACCTAAGATAGTGTGACATGTGACAAGAGGGGCCGGAGGGGTAAAGTGAAGTAAGACACTTTGTGACAAAGGGGAAGGGGAGGGGAGTCAGAAATATGGAAAAAATGTGTGACATCATTTATGGACATTAATCCTAATGCCCTATCATTTAATTAAATATGAAAATTACTTCATTATTATATAAAATTACATATGCTAAAAATGATAACAGTACACTTAAAAAATTTACAAATACACTTTAATAAACGGATCTGCATGTTTTAACAACATTAATAAACTATTCTCGTAAAAACTGTATGAAAAAAAAAAAAAAAAAACTTATCACATATTTTTAAATAAATGTAATTTGTTGAAGGTCAAACTATTTTGATTTGTAACTCGTAAGAAAAGCTCGCATCAAATATTGTACGGGGATCGTGGGTAAAACTTTAACAACATTTCCTTTATTTTTGATGATTTTAAGAAAAAAAAAATACCGACTTAAAAATATTAAACGTAAAAGCAAACAAGTGCTTTTAATTACAAAAGAATCTCGTTTATATTGTTGATAAAACATATTTAACACTGTAATCCTAAAAACTCTAAATTGTTCAGAAAAAATGCTCCGTAAAAAGCTTTATCATTAGAAATAATTGTAATTTAAAAATTTAGCATGCACAACAAAGTGAAACAGCTTTGATAATGAACAAAAGCAACCAAAATATATGATACATTTATAAAAAAGATCTGAATCAATAATAGAAAAGGCAATGCAGAAGAAATGTTTAAATAATAATAATATACTAATAATGAACTTACGGAATGTTTTGTAAATCTTTAATAAAACGATTTCACATGCGACAGCAACCGAACCGCCATCTTTTCGGCATTACCAGCAGAAGCAGACTCTGCGCATGCGCTCAAGTCGATTCCTTTCGAATACTTATATAGATAATTTACGAAAAGTGGTTTCTACACGATTGTCATGCAAACCTAGTACTCAAAATATTCACTGTGCCCGTGGTATAAGGTAAGATAATGTAGCTTTGCAGGATAATGGCAAGTAAAGAAAAAACGACTGTTTACGTAAGCTTGCATGCTATCTGGGTCTGCTTGCATGCTGTTTCTCGACGAGAAGTCTAAATTGTAAACGAAATATTTTTTTGCATATTTTATTTTGCAATTTCAGTCTTTTCATGCAAAGTACGAGCTTTCCATTTTTTCTATCCAGTTTGTCTGCCAGGTGTAAGCCCTCTCTAACAATCTTAGCATGTTATCCACTTTTAATTAAAAAATGTCATATCGGTAAGAAACTGTTTTGATGTTGTCTGACATAGGTAGTAACGTTGAGTATTACGCTAATTCGTTGTTAACGACTATTTCTTCTGTATCAATGATTGTATTAAAAGAAATAAGTTAATTCTCCTGGTGTTTAATACAACTCCATTCATTGACAGTAGCTTCCGTATTTATTGAAAAAAATGGATCTTGATTGGCCCGATAAAATCAGTGAAATGAAGATCTCGGAATTTTCTAATTGACTATTCATGATTTATTCGCAATATTTATGTATTCTAGTAGCACGGGAGACGTGAAAAATATATTAGAACCTCCTGCCATCTTCATAGAGAAATATTTGTTTAAATGTACTTAGCATACATTCCCAATCGCATCCTTACTTGCAAACCAAATCCAAATTGCTAATGTAGGTGAAAGTCATATTCATAATGATTTTCACTCGCATTCATGAAATACAATATTCTCAGTAGTTTGATCTAGCAAATATTGCCATTGACAAAATAATTTTTCTAATTAAGTAGAACAAACAAAATTACTGCCTATAAAATTAAGAAAATTTTATTCTATCGGATCAATAATAGAGAATTATTTTCAATTTTTTCATTACTAAGCTTACTTATCAAATTAATTTAAACTTATGATTATAGTTCTTATTTACAATGTAATAGGTAATAAACTATTACAAAATTGAATAAGGTACCCTGGGGTAATAACGCCACGTTAAGGTTCTACCAATTTTCACGGCTTAGTTTTAGATTTTATTTTTCAAACAAATATAGGATCTGATACAGCAACTCATTGACTATCTATATAAAATAAAATAATTTAACAGATATGTATTCATAAAATGTAATGGCGTTTTTTCTTGACCCATGCTATTTGGCGTTATTACCCACCTATATGGGTAATAACGCCATGCAAACAAAACTATGAAATAAGATGGAATAATTGCATGTAGATAGCCCAATTCTAAAAGTACAAACTCTACAAACTTAGAAATTGAAAAATTGCATTCTAAGCTATTGAAAATGTTCAATTTTTTGTGAAAGTGTAAGAAAAATAAAGGTGTGGTGCGGGAGGGGGGGGGGGATGAGGCAAAAGAATATCAGACCGTGAGCTTCTTTTTGCTTAAAAAGGACCATTTAAATAGAAATATGAGAAACATTGCGCAGTTTTAACTGTGTTTATTTGAATCAGTATTTAGGATGTAGCTCGGCCACTGTAGGGAATCAACCGGGGTATTAATGTCAAGGATTGGCGTTATTACCCCGGTATAGTTATTGCGCAGTACATTTTAAATTACAAATTATCTCGAGAAGATATCCAAAATCTTCAACAACATTTTAAAAGTACATGAAATGCACTACAAATTTATGTAATTAACAAAGTATTTCCGGATAAAAACATAGTCTTCACATCATAAAACGTATCTCGCAAATTTTAGATCAAGCGTTAATTTTAGTTGTTTGTAAAAACAATAAGACCTAAAAATGAAACAAATTAACTTGAAGCTGTTTTTTGCGATTTATATGACTCAAAACCCTTCTGCGCAGAGCACATGGGTGTCATTTACCTGATTATTTCATAACTATGCAAAATATAAGCACTTGGCGTTATTACCCCGCCTGGCGTTATTACCCCAGGATACCTTAATTAAAAAATTTGAAAGATATTTATCAGCTAAATTAATGTGAAAAGTACTGAATTTTAGAATTTTTGAAGCGGCCGAAAAAGTGGCATTTTTACTTGGGGTTACTAAAATATGCGTAAAATGCAGAATGGCAGTTTTTGGCAGCTGGTTTTTCATGAATCATTAGACAATAGCCCAGGTTATTATTTCCATTAAATTTCGTTGCGGAACACTGTGAAACATTTAAACTTTTTTGATGTTTGAAAGCAAAAAAAAATATATATTAAATATTTTCTACAATATTTTATCAAAAATGACTATGAATTTATTAATTTATATGTACTTAGTATGAATTTGGTAATACATGCAAATAAAGTGCACACTATCATAGTGTGAATCCATTTCAAATTATTAAAATCCGATAATATGATAAAATGTAGCGAGCGTTTAGAGGAACTATTGGTTTGCTGTTTTTCTTCGCTCTAAATGATACTCCTTCAAACATCATTTTTGAAATAATGCTGTTTGTAAGGGCGAAGCAAAAATCTTTTTTTATATACAGATTCTGACTTTCCAAACATTATTCTAGCTAACTATATAATCAAAATTCCCTAAATCGCAATTTCATTTTTCGACTTTTGGCCAGCTTTTTGGGTTTTTGCCCCACTGTGCGGCGTAACCCTGATATTAGCCCTAGCTATGTTCCCATTACAGCGGATTTTTAAGACACCATAGTTTGAGCATTTTTTTTTTATATCTAAATCTAAACTATATAAATAGCAGTTAAATTTGTAGAAGTAGGGTTAATATTTAAGTTTCAGTGAAAATGTCTACCTGTCCTCTGAAATTGTAAAATGATTTAACCTTAGACATTTAAAATATTTTTCACCTACTTTACTACGATTGATTTGTTGGTTGTGCTTATGACGGCGAATTAGCCACTCGGGAGATATAGACCCCAGAAGGGAATGTCCTCCGTCGGGGTCTTTCTAAGGTAATTTAACCCGTATTTTCATTATACGTTAATTTGTTGCCGAGTTAATGGGGGTTGTTCACTTTTTTATTTTAAGTATTTATACTAACTCTAGTGGGAAGTAATTAGTATAATGATGTGTACATAATAATTTCACAATTGTAAACTGATCAATTGTTCTGTTTTTATTCTTTGAAAAAAAGTGACCCTGGGTACACAGATCTCTCCTATTACTAACCCCTTGGGGTCGAGCAACTGGTATAAGTGTCATTTAAAATTCTCTGATTCCTATATTATTGCCACCAGTTATTTTTTATTGTAAAGTTGCATTATGTAATTGAATCATTTTCGCGATTCGAGTAAAGAAGATTTTCTGTTTTGAAAAACCGGTGGTTAAGGATTAATAATTAAGTAAAATGCTCTGATCGCGAAGGAGTTAACCATATTAATAAAAGAAAAGCATTGCTGAAAGAAAAATCAGATTTTGTTAAAAACTATAAAAATGTAGGATTGGTTATAGCTGTATGTACTAGAAAAGTATGAAACGATATACCATTAAAGTTCAAAGTGATATGAAGCCTAAATAATATCAAATATTGCTATTATGTATAACTCATTTTTTTATCTTTTCCTATATAAATTATAAGGAACTTAACTCGGTACTGAAAATAAAAGGTAGTGCATATTCAAACTTCATTTGTTATTTCATAAAACTAAATCCCGCGTTGTAGTTTTGCTAAAGAAGCTCGCAAACTTGCAAGGACGCTTTGGTCCGTGGCGCGTTTTCCCGATACGTTTTTAATTAACTTTTAAGTACGCAAGGGTCGTTAAGAGAGACCCACTCAATGCAAACTGGTCGCGAACAGCATAGTATTTATGAAGGGTTCGCATGCATATGTAATAAAAAACAGACATGTTAATACCAGAAATTTCGTAACGTAGTGGCACTATATCTGAACTAAGGAACGTTTTGCATTAAATAAGGCATAAAAAATCGTGATACTAAAAGGTATATATTTTTTAATTACTTATGCGTACGAACCCTTTTTATATGATTAATAATTATAACTAAATAACTATGTTTGGAACAGTTTGAAGTTTATTGCTTTTAAACTGCTACTAGGATTACATTATACAAATATGTTATTAAAAGTTGTTATGAAGGCTTTAAAAGCCTATGATATACAGAATTTGCCATCCCCGTACTTATTTGCGTCTAAATCGTCCCTGCCTTTAAAAGTTAATATCAACTAATCGCCAACAATTTTTCTCCAAAATCATTATTAACAGTGCTCTTCTGCTAAGATAGTTTACTTCCAACGCTTCTCAACACCTTTTGCACAATGCCTACAAATCGAAATTTATGTGTAACAGAAAAATGTGCTTTTCTCAAAAACTATGCGTACTTAATTAGAGTAATCTCTATAGTTTTTCTGCAAAGTTTAAAGTGACACCTAAAAATACTATTTTTTTCATAATTTTTGTTTCAGTAGAGTCAGAAATAGATGGAGGGGCACATATTTTTGCATTATATTTTTTACGATATCTGAAAATATAATACATAAAATTAAACAAATGTGTTTTTGAGTTCAGCATAATGAAAGCTTTCTCAAAATACCCCACACGATATAAAAAGAAAATATTTTTTTTCTTCAAGTAACATAATTAGCCTCCTACTTCCTCCTAAATATATTTGTAAATGTTAAATATGTGGGTTAACAGTCTTTATTACTTTTCCAATTCGAGCTTTCCGCATTTCATGCTTTATGAGTAAAATGTCTGTGACAGACGGACAGAGAGACAAGGGAGTGATCTTATAATGGCTCCGTTTTCACTTTATAAGTACGGAACCCTTAAAAAAATACTTTCCTCCTATACTCTGTAACGTAGATAGCCCGGGTTCAATCACTTAATATTATTATATCAAATTATTAAACAAGACAGAAAAGTGGAGCTAATCGCGCCAAGACATACCCACTTCTCCTAGTTGGTATCTTCTGAGGAAGCAACCCTACTTATGATCTTTCTCCTTATGGCAAGTCAGTACATATCAAATACAATACCGAATAAGTAAAAGCATAATATCAGATAACAGTAATCCTAAATAGCTACCTGTCCATTAGCGTCAGATACCTGACACTATGCATAGCATATTCTACAGTAAATTTCTAGTGGTACACCTCGGCGGTATATATGAATTGCAATACGTTTAAAATATATTGAAATATCATTAATCCCTTGGGGACGAGCGACACGTATACGAGCCGCAAAAAAGACTTAAGAATCCTTGTTTATCCCCACCAATAGAATTATACTGTAAAATTTGCCTTATTAAATTGGAGCATTGTTTTTAAAAACCAGTGACTAAATAAAAAAATGTCGCAAAAGGGTTAAATAGATCGCAAAAAGATTAAAAAGGTCGCAAACGATTTATTTTCATTAGACCGTAATGTAACGGAATTGTTTTCAATGTCACTGTAAATTAAACGTAAATGCTATACTTCATTTTTAATACCGAGCATGCCATAGTACGCTGAATACTCTATAAGGTATATACATAATATGATTCAACATTTCAAGGAAAGGTTGTTAAAAAACATTTCCCTGAATAGTTCACAGCACCGAAACTGTCCACCTTTAAAGTAGTCACTTTGGGCGACGATATATTTTTGCCAGTGTTCGTAAAACTTCTGGAACCATCGTTGGAAGCCATTTTTTGCAACCTCCTAAAAGGCTCCCTGCGATGTTGTTTTCATCGCATCTGATGAATAAAAAAGGATATGAATAAATGAATAAAAACGGATATGAATAAATGAATAAAAACGTCCCGGTAAATGTTCTTTAATTGATGGGATCAGGAAAAGTCACATTGCGCTTAGTTCACTTGATAGAGGAGATGTAGGAGGACATTAGTACGAGTTTTGACGAGGAATTGTTTTAACAGTTGGTATCGATGTGCTGCTGTTTTTTGAAGCAGAAAGTAACCTTAGCGAAGATTGTCCAACGCGTTTATCGTCTTCGATGGATTCTCAGTCCTCTTTGAAACGTCGATGCCAATCATAAAATTTGGCCATCACCATAGTAAATTCATCATACACCTTTCTTAGCATTTTCAAAGTCTCAATTATTGTTTTATCTAATCGTTGGCAGAATTTATAACTGCAATGTTGTTCAAGAAAAGCTATTTTTTTTACGTCGCGGAGCAAGGATAACTAACTTCGGAAGATAACAGCTGCGCGTGCTGTTCGGTTACATGATATGGACTAAACCAACATGCGCAAGTAGAGAAGAGTTGGGAGAATACATTTTAGGCGGTTTCACTTTATACACTTGCTGTCGTTGTCAAAAATGGCTACATTCCCGGAATTTTTTAATCGTACTACGCAAAATATGAGCAATCTCGTACGCAATCTGAGTACATTCTGGCGAGTTAGAAATTGAGCAGGCGGCAGATAGACAGACTGAATTCATAAACACTTTTGAACTTTGTTGGAAAATATTAAACAGTCATAATGTGACAATGAGTGTACTTTTTTAACAATATTATGCATTTTCAGTTTCACTTTAATAATGGTAAAACCAAAGGCAAGACGATTACATAACAATGCATGCGCGTTAGTGCCTAACTAAAAGCATAATTACATTTTTAATGAAAAAAAAATATTAATTTGTTTACTGAGAACATATATACTGTCCAACAATGGACAGCTAAGAAAATTTCAAGGTAATAAATAGAAAAACATTACATTATTGTAAAAGTAATTGTTTAAGGCAGTATGTTTTTAAATGGATAAATACAACAATTGTGCAAGAATGAAAATCGTTTTAGTATTAACAATACATATTCTTTAATGAAAGTTAAATGCAAATAAGCGAAACAACCAAAATAAAATAGCTCATCATCACCCAACATAATGGCGATGTTTGAAGATTTCCGAGGCTTCGAGTACTTGTACGATGCTTGCATAAGAACAGAAGACGGCAGTGAGTTTCCAGTTCATCGCGTGCTTTTAGCTATGAGAAGTGAGTATTTCCACAATTTATTCTGCAACTCGTCCGTGGGGCAAACTGACGTGCTCGTTCCAGAGATTCAAGGCTCAACTTTAAAAACCATCTTCAATTACATCTATGTAGGAAAGCTGAATTTTACCAAAAATAACATCAGAGACATTCTTGTAGCAGCTAATTTCTTGGGCATGGAAAAACTTCAAAACATCTGTAAATTTTTAGCCATCAAGAATCTGACAACATCGAATAGCGTTCCTTTGTTTCTTGAAGGAACGAAAGATAGAAATGGTAGCATTTTCAAGGCATCTTCTCGTTTCATTCAGGTGAATTTTCAACAAATCTTAAGAGACCGAAATTCAAGATTCGAGGATTTAACGGTGGAATCTTTAATTTGGCTGCTGTCTTCCAATTCCTTGAATGTTTCGAATGAACGGCAATTATGGAAGGCTGTAGAGCGCTGGGTTTATGGATTTCAAGACGAAAGAAAGAAATGGCTCAAAAATTTAATTTTATGCATTCGTTTTAATGATGCCGACAATGATTTGCGTTCTGAAATTCTTGACCATCCACTTGTTAAGGAAAATCCTTCCTGCATCAAGTTAATAAAAACTGTATCTGAACAATCAGCAATTCCAAAACATCGCATCCCCAAAAATTTGCATTTCTTTACCAAGTCTTTCGTTAACAGATCAGATTATACCGAGGGAATTAAAATTTTCATTACGTACGATGAAGACATTGATTTCTGGCGATATATCAGCTCGAAAATGGTTGGTCCTGATGTTGTTTTGCATGGATCAGGACCGCTTGTCATAATGTTTGATATGGCGGAGAATGTGATCTATACTTTTGATATTTTGTCGAAGACATGGTCAACTTTAAATCCGCCAAACATACCTCGTCGGAATTACGATGTAGTAAAATCCGGAAATCATATTTATGTTATGGGAGGAACTTCACCAGAAGTAGAAATGGATGAGATTGTAACAACGTTAGAACGGTACAATTTTGATTCCGAAACATGGGAAATCGCCGCAACTCATCAGGCTTTTGTAGAAAGTGCAGCTGCTACAGTCAACAACAGAATTTACATCGTCGGAATCCGAGATCTTTTCACTGAACATCTATCTGCACAAGTTTATGACCCGATCACTGATATCTGGCGTACAATAAGCGCTCCAAAAACTTACCGTCGTCTTTTTGCGTTGGCAGTCTATCAAGAGCAGCTGTTCATTCTGGGTGGACAGAACCATGACGAGTACCTGAAATCTGTGGAAGTATATGATGCTGACAGGGATACTTGGAAGGACTTTGAAAATTTGCCATTTGCTTACTTTTTGCCGAAAGCTGTCACAATTAAAGATATATTTTACGTGTTCGATAATAATTCGATTTATTTATATGATACCCGCTGTCCTCCTGTTCTTTGGGATGAAAAAAATCTTAAGTGCCAAGTTGTTAAAGCATCCTCGCCTTTCTGTGATTTAAGCATTTGCCAGTTTTGCACCATCGAAGACTCAAGAATTATAATGGAGATGAGAAAAGAAAACAGAGATCCATGTACTACGTGGGTAGAAAGTCCCTTTTTTACTCATATAAATTCTTAGAAGATGATCAACTGTGTCATCAAAATTATGCATTTTCCAATAGTTTATATCGAAAACTGATTAGAATTTATGTTCAATAAATCACTATGAATATAGATTTCTGTGGGGTTTTTTTATGCATGAAGTAGTATTTGAAATTTGTTTATATAACCTTAGTACTAAACAAATATTGATTCTATTGGAGCTTATAATTGCGCCAATATTGTAAAGATTCCAATGAAATATCTTTATTGTCTAAATATCTAAATAATGTTTTGCATTCCAAATACATAAAATAGTACCCTAAGCACAGACATATTGGTTTTATATAAAGTACTTGCAATACAAAATCAATATTGCAAATAAATTAACTTAACAGTGGAAATTTCGACTGAGAAATGACATATTATTTCTTGCCATTATCCATGGTAACATATTAGACACTTAAAGCCATGCATTTAATTGTTTGTTCTCGATATTTGTCAAGACTGGAACAACGACGGATGCAATTTAAATTTTATGATTTTGCATATAAATTTTAAAAAGTAAATTAAATAATTTCAACTGAAAATAAATAATTTTTTTAATTTAGAATATAAAAAAATGGAAATTAAGCATTTGATCAAATTGGAGCATAAAATGTAAGGTCAGTTTCTTCTTCTGTTTATTTATATTTGTGTATGATTGGATAGAGTAGGCAAAAGAAAAAAAGAAAATAAACCAAAAACCCTTTAGAAACTATATGGCAATTCATTCTATAAAAGTGAGCCAACTACCAATCAATTAGTAATTAAATTACTAATCTATTTTATACTTAAAATTTTATAAAATAGCCATCTATCATGGTTGGGAAAAAGGATTTTTTAAAAATCAAAACGGCCGGATTTCTTAAAAAATTAAAAGTATTTTTAAAAAGATCAAATTGATATTTTAAAAAATATATCTACAAACAAAAGTTATAAGTGATATTATTCAAACAAAGGCAAAATTTATTATGAATGAATTGATTGATAATAAATTTTGATTTAATAAATCATGATTTTATTGCATTACTTATTACTAACAGTGTAACGAGTTCAATAAATGATGCTTTAATTTAGCCATCAAAACTCATGCAAACTGCTATAGATAAAAAGCTGCTCATTAATAACACTAACAAAAAGAAAGTTTTCACATCTGAAACAGTACAAATTTTAGTAAGCATTCTAAGTATTTCTATGGCTGAACAAGTTTCTCTTTATTTATAGATACAATATTATCAAATCTGATTTGCAAGCACTAATGTTTTACTAAATACAAAACAAAATATAAATGATGAGGCATTTATTGATTCGATAAAAAAAAGAACTTCTAAAGATAAACAAATTTATCAATTTTTCTGTGCTGTGAAATGTTTAAATCAATTTGTAAAAGAAAATTTGAATACCAAAGCCAGTGAAAAAATTTCAACTGCATATTCAAAATTTATTTTTCATTTTCATAAAGTTTTTTAATTATAAATACATATGTTTAGATGGTTTTTAATTTCTGAGATGAAAAATACTTTTCTAAGAGCTATTAAAGATGAGTATCTGTAAAAAATTGCGATAGTTCTTTTTCGGCCTCTTTACGAAGAATCATTCTTTATATTAATACGTGTTTACAACAAAAATATGAGGAATCATTATTTGCAATGGCATATTGGAAGAAAAATATCTTGGAAGACATCTGATTTGGGCATTTAAAACAACAACAAAAGATCATGTCATATTTTACAGCTAGCATCTCAAAATAATAATAATAATCATAATAATAACTTTAGAAATGCAAATAAATTTCATTATGTTTGAAATAGTGTAAAATCATTAAATTGGTTGCAGTTTTTTCACCCATAAATCTGTATGTAATTGAATTGTTTTGTATAATCCTATTAATCTGTCATACCCTTTCCCCACGAAATTCATATTTACATAATAATACAAAAAATGTTATCAAAATAGTACAATTAAAAAAGTAGCAGCACAAACTTTATAGAGTTAGTATTAGCTATTTAATAATTACAAGATATGCAGTTACCAAGTTTGAATTAAAAAAAAAAAAAAAAAAGCAGTAAATTTTCTTTAAGAAATTTGATTTTTATCTATTCAAAAAGTTTTTATTTTTTGAAGCCAGAAATACAGATCATGAATTAAACTATTTAAAGTAATGTTTGAAGAGTGTAGTAGATTTCAAAATATACACTACTGCACCATAAACAGAATTCCATGTAAAGAGGACTTTTAACTGAAATAATAATTACTAAGAAAAAACTAACCAAATGATAATTAGGATGTTTTAATATAACTTTATATATTATAAATAAGCTAATTTTTTTTTCTCTTCATAAATATATATACTGCAATAAATTCAATAAAGGTCTTCAATATCCTCAAAGTTCCATTAAATTTGGATCAATGAATATTTCTTGGGACGCAGGTTGAGTATAAATGCTGAAAAATAAATAAAAAAATAATTTGCATCTGGTATGCCACAGAAAGCATCTTTCAGTGCATCTCAGAAATTCATAATAGATTCAGGGGCGTGCGAAGCGAAAACTGCGCCCGGGACAAAGTCTCAATTCCCCCCCCCCCACCCCACCTTTTTCTTGTGACAGGCAAAAAATACATTGGAAGTATAAATTTGGCGCCCACTAAAGTTCCACGCCCGGAGCGATCGCCCCCTTCGTCCTCCCTCTTTTGCACGGCGCTAAATAGATAGCTTTAATGAATCTTGAAAAAGTGTTACAGTCAATCAGGGTAACTTTGCCTTTAGAAAGTTTAATCCATTCTGGCATGGTGGAATCTTGACGAATTATTTCCGATGACCTGCAAAACTCACACTAGTGCTGTTTTCTATATACAGAGACCAAAACTTTGCCGTTAAGAGGCTACTTCAGTCAAATGAAAAGACCTGTTCGCTAATGCTAATCCAAAAGAAGAAATTTCTAAAGATATCTCGGTTCCATTTCAATATTTTTAAATTATTATTATTGTTGATAGGTGATTATGATCTAAATGCAGGCCGTTATTTTTACTTTTTCAATTTCAGTTGCAGATATTTTTTATGAGGCTTTCCAAACCGGCTTCGAAAACGAAAGCGTCTTCACAAAAAATGTCTGTATACAAAATGAAAAAAAAGTAAAAAGCGGCCTGCATACAGATCAATCTCAGCTACCCAATGAAAAAAAAAATATTAAAATGTAACCCAGATATCTTTATTAATTTCCTCCATAGGTGAATGGGTCTTTTCATTATAGTGAAGTAGCCTCGTAAGACAGGATTACGCTATAGGCAGGTTCTTTTTCACAGTTTTTACTATATTTTAATTTAACAAGTCTAGACATGTACCATTCTTTATAAAAAAAATAAAATTTAATGTTTAGTTGTAAAATAATGATAATTTAAATGTATGTGCATTTTTATAAGTTATTTTGCTACGACAATTTTTACTGATCTTTGAATTAGTCAGGCATGCTGATAGAATTATTTTCATTCGGGGAGAGTCAAAACCGGAAATAAATTTAGGCCCGAGAAGACTAGAAAGAATAATACCAGTCTAGGTTCGATAAAGAAAAAATAATTTAGACCCGTCCAGGTCCTTCAGTATAAAAGACTTGACCCAGAAAGTGTAACTAGGCCCGGCCCGAGACTTCAGGAAAATGTATGGTCCAGGCCTGGCTCAAGGTCGCCCATATGAGTGGAGGAATTTCGTAAAGTTAAACTTTTTATGAATATGAAACAGTTATAAGGTTTGAAAATTAAAATTTTTCAATGTAAAAAACAAAGCATTGTAAAAATTACCTAGACTAGAACAGAAGACGCTGGAAGAAATTTCCATTTTACATGGGTTCTCAGTTTAGTAGATTTAGTTGTTGGGAATACATTTTGTCATAACCATGAATTTTCTTTTTACTTAAGCTGGATTCTGTTTCATACATTTTCTGTTTGTGCAAGTTTTTAATTTGTCCTTTTGACTACTTCTGTTTTTACAAATAGGGGAAAATACGGAATCAGAAACGAGTTTGAGATAGATTGTTATATTAGCAGGTATAAACGTGATTATCATATTTCATTGCATAAGGAAGGATTTTGTTATAAACAGGATCTGTATTCATGGGTCTAATAGTAAAAATAATTTTGCATGATAAAAATGCTTAATTATTAGAGATAGATTTAACCATGATATGTAAATCATACAGTTAAAATTCTCACTAGGGAACGTTCCCAGGTGTAAAATGGGGATTTCGACGAGTGTGGTATCAAAAGGAAAATTTCGTCATGTACGTTAAAAAATGTAATGGAACTACCTGTCCGAATCCAACCGTTTTAATGATATCAGAACTTGAATTGTGAATGAATGAACAAATAAATTAACATGCAAGTGTAAAAATTGTTCACATGTTAAGCCAGCCCAAGAAAAACATTCTATTTTACATAATGTATACAAATACAGTTTATCGATTACGTCACGTCACCCATTTGCCGAAAATTTTGCATTAAACAAGGTGCTGGAAATAACAAAACCGCTTTAAAAACTCTTCGAATGCAGCCATATGCGAAAACTTCGTAGAATGCGAAATGCTTGTCTAAAAGAGGTTAAATAAGTGTCAATGTGTGAGTATAAAAGATTTTGCTTATATTTCGGGAAAAGTTATTGGCAGGAGGATTAAAAACAATGCAAAGAAATGTTTAACTTTCGAACAATTTATGTACTTGCCTGTCAGTTTATTTATTTATTTATTCACATTTCAAGTACTGATATCTCGAAAACGGTAGTATTTAGACGGGTAGTTCTATTGCACTTTTTAATGTACATGACGAGATCTTTCTTTTATTTCACTTTTGTCCAAATTCTCAACTTACACCTGGGAAAGTTCCCTAGTCAGTTGGAAAATTCATCTTCCCGATTTTAATAAGGATTAGAATCCTGAATGCGTTGGGTTGTTCGCAGCCTAAACTCGAAAATCATACTTGAAGTCAACCGTAAAGGCCAGCAACCCCCTTCCCCAATTTTTTTACTAGGTGTATCAAAAATGGCATTAAATGCATGCTGTTAAATAAGTTTTAATACAAGTATCTTCATTTTATTATTTTGTTTCATCTCTTCGTCCTATTTTTGCATGTGTACTTTTAAGCGATCCAGTATGGTAAATCGTTCGATTAAACGAAGAAAATGACATTAGAATGGCAGGAGTGCCAATTTTTGGGGAGCGAAAATAATCTCAAAATTTCCATTTCTTTCCACTTCCCTTGTGTGATTAAGGAGACAGATATCAGTGTACATCCTTGTAAATGATTAATAAAAAAAATTTGAGTAGCATATTGTAATTGAATGCATATTTAAGTAAATGCATATCAATTTTATTCTATTTGAAAGGCTGTAACACTCTTAAAATGAATTTGAAACATTTTTTTTCCATTTGCCATCATGTAACGGAAAAGATTTGACCGTCCATGTCATTAAATTATGCATCCGATTTTCATAAAGTTTGAAACAACTCGACAAAATGCTACCATAGTTATATATTTAAAATTTCAGAGCATTCGGTTGGATTCTTTTTGCTCTGTTATCTGCGGACAGACAGACGGACTGAATGACGACTATAGGCGCTATGTATTTATAAAGTTATGAACGCACCTAAAAAGAGAGAATAATAAGACTGTTTTCAACCCTAGTGTCAGTGATTTGAGCTGAGGGTATGGTCAAGCTTGGGTCCGAAGGAGGGTGGTGATATTCAGTAACGTATCTGGACTCATCACTTCGGAGGGGGCTGAGATACAGCAAAAATTTCTGACAGGAAATCACAAAAGTATTAACATTTTCGCTTTAAACAAGTTTCTATATTAGCAAGTAATGCGTACCGAACCCTCTAAAATGGAATTGTATGGGACTGGATTTTCTTTTTAAGTAGGTTTTCGTCTTAACTTATATATAACTTTTACGGCATGTAAAGGGAGCCTGTATATGTCGGAAACTTGTCTGAAATTTTTATCTTGTGTTCTCTGCGAAAAAATACCTTTTTAAATGAAAACCTGCCTAAAACGGAGTGTTTTTCTAGTTCCTTTTAAATTCCATCTTAGCAGATTTCATAACATTTTGATAAACTTTCGTAAATTAATTTTGTTTTCTAGAAATTTTGAAAGGGGTTACAGCCCCATCAGTCCACCCTTGAGTGCGCCACAGTTTGCATTGCATTATTTTGAACTGCATATGATCCCTTTAGAGGTCAACATAAGGTCAACTAAATTTCACGGAAATGGACTGTGTAGTTCCTTTTTCCTTTCATTTTTCTTTTTTTTTATGGCAAGCAAATTCACCTTAAGATTCTGATGAGGCACATCACTGACAATGGGGTTAAAAGCAATTTTATTTTCTCGCTTGTGCGTTTGTAATTATAGAAACTCTTCAGTCCTGATGTTGTCTGGTGGCAACACTAAAAAAAGCTGATTAAATCAATTTAAATGCTTCTAGAATTGTTTAATTTGCATCTTTGGTACTTCTCTGTTATACCGTCAACCAATTTCGCCAAATTATACAAATCGCCAAACTAATAGCCAAATTATATATATTGACACAATTTTTGTTTTAAATAACGAAAAAAAACAAATAATTAGTAGAATATTAATAAAAATACAAATAAAAGGTGGAAATAAAAATCATTTAATGCCATTTTAAACACATGAATCCTATTTAATTTCAATGAATGTGACATTCATGATCATCCGTTTTTGGCATTTAATCTTATAGTTTGGCGATAATTTTTTGGTTGACGGGATAACCTAGTAGTACCGCATCTTTCCTTTCTTCTAACCGATGACCAGGCCCCTACATGCCGAGTTATCTCAGCTTAACGGGGTAGATACCTGGTATCGGAGTGGGTGGCCGTTTAGTTGCCGCGTAGCGTCAATAAACCTGATACCTTTGCTTCGCACGTCATCATATCTGCAGTACTTGCATCTCGTTTGAGCATACTTTGTTTTGCCGGTTGCTTAACGTTACATCCTGTTGTTTGAACTGCAACAGGCTACACAAGTTGGTCTCGTAATTTGAACCTTGATCAGATGACGAGACCTTCACTTGGCAAGGCACCTCCAGAGGTATAATTCATAGGTAACTTGGGGGACTTTGCACCCGCGACGGAGTTTACATGCACCAGGAGCCATTAGCGTACATGTTGGAATTTTTGCGATGATCCTTTAAATTAATGTGTACACATTAGAAGACTGATGCATCTTTGAGGATATTTTATAAAATATAAACAGATTTCTGTAATGCCACATAAAAATTTTCTCAGGACAGAAGAGGATAAATAGTTAGCATCTATAGTGGCCATTCTGTCCGTCCACCTACATATAACAGAACAAAAACTATCCACCCAAATGCTTTAAAATTTAAAATATATAATTTCTGAAAAATTTTATCAAATAGTTTAACATTTTATGAAAATTGGATGTTTAGTTTGATGACAGGGACGGTCAAAAGTTTTCTATTACATTACAGCCAATGGGAAAAATGTTTCAAGGTCATTTTAAAAGTGTTACATCCTTTTAAACAGAATGAAATTGATTTGCATTTACTTGAATATATATTCTGTTACAATATGTGTGCAAAAAACTGGTTATTATTCATTTACAAGACCACACAAAAGAATTCCCTTACATAATGTTAAGGGGCAAAATTTTGCTTTCGAGGTATTTTAATCATGTTATGAGTTATATCGTGTATCACAGAAAATGCATAGTATAGTAGACTCCTTAAAATCCATACATAATTTACAGATGTAAACAATGAAACTCCTAGTTCAGATATAAGGACAAAATTTGACTATTTTAGTTTTATATGAATTCTATATTTATTTATTTTGTAATTTTTGTTAATAATACTGAATTCATGTTTTTTCATAAAGGAAGAATATGTTTATTTTTGGAAAAAAAAAACAGATATTGCTACATTACTGGTCATCACAATCTTCTTACCAAATATACTTATATATTAATCAAGCTTTTTTGGTTATTAAGCCTGTCTAAACCAGAAATAAAACTTTTTATTTTATGATTTTGATGAGAATTAGTCATATATCTTTATGAGGTAAGTTTCATTTTATAATTTTGGAAAAATAAATTTAATTTTTATAATGAATATTTAAACATTCATATAAGATTATTAACATGACCTTTGCCTTTAATACATTTAAAAATTACCAATTTTTTATTATTTTAGATTATTACTTATTTTAATATTTTATTACATTGTGAGCATTTCTTGCAATTTTGAATGCATTATTTATTGCATTCAAATTAATGTTTAACAAATGTAAACAAAGCAATGACCAGAAATCCACAAAATTCTAAAATCCTCACAACCCCTGGTCCCAAGCTGTGCGGATATGAGAGAGTCTACTGTATAAATATTTAGGGAGCTCTTTCTGTTGTGATGACACATACCAATGTTTTAGTCATGAAAAAAATCAGGATATACATATTATAGACAGAGGATATATGGACTGAATCAGGAACATTCATGCATACAGTATAAGTCAATGATTTAGTTCAGATACAGAGGGTATACAGAGCTTCTCAAAAAAATCTAGAGAGTACACGGAGTATAACTTAATATGACCTCCTCTGCATCCCTGACAAAAAGAAGGAGAAAATGTAAATTGTAAAAGAAATTACAAAATGAAATAATAGATTTTTTGCATTTATTGAAAAAACCATAACAATAATAAATATGAATATATCTAAACATGTGTTAACAAAATTAGAATCCATCATGCTAGATTTGTACCAAGGGCTGTAGTGGAGGTATACACAGGTTTATGCTGTATACCTTCTGGATTTTTTTAAGAAACTCTGTATATCTTTTGTTTCTCTAAATAAATCTATAGCATATAAGGTGTGACAGACATGTGTTTAGTGTATACACTTTAGTTTTGTTACGAATACAACACTGTTTGTATTAGCCATTGTACCTAAGGCCATTGCTAAAACTTTTTTAATTTTACGGTGGTGGGGGGACAGGCCTTTAAAATGCCAAGTCTAATTACAGTATTTACCAACTAATTTTATTGATTTTATTACCAAGTTACACAATTAGAAGGTGTAATGTAGTATTTATTTGCAAAATATTTAATAAAATTAATAAGTCTAACAGAAATAAAAAAGTCTATTGTAGTTTTTATTAAAATGCTAAACAAATTTGCCAATTAAGTTAGTAAATTTGTCAAGGGTAAAATAGCATTCGCAAATGGTTGTGGGGAAGTCCCCCCCCCATGTCCATTTAGTGAGGGCCCTGATTTTTTTCTATAAATTTAAATTTTGCCAAATTTATTTCACAATTTTTTTATTGGTGAAAATTGTCTTTTTACAATAAATATTATACTTTGATGATTTTTTTTGTTTTATTTTATAAATAATATCCAAATGCCTGAAAAATTAAAGTGCTTACTTAAGAAATTAAATATATATATGAAAAACCTTTAATGGAAGGATTCATAAAAAGTCGAAGAACTACAAACAATAATGTACCAATAATGTTTTATAAAAAGCAAAAAGGAATTATTCCTTTTTTCCATGTCAGTATTAACATGCCATAATGGATATTTAAGGTAGTTGACATTTAACAAACATTATTGTATAAATACATACACCGGGCTCTGCAAATATAAGATTATAGGGATTATCATTTAAAGGGGGAGGAAGGCCTGGCATATGATATTGTAAGATATATCTATGGGGTGGAGCATTTGTATTTTGATACAATATCATATTTGATTCAATCAAACTTTTCTCTTTTTATCTGCAATATGGTCTTTGGTTTAAAATAGCATGTTATTTTTTTCCAGTCTATCTATTTTTATGAAAATACAAGATTATTAAGATCACTAAAATATTATAATTTTTTTAAATTCTAAATTATGGAATACTTCCTATTCTTTTTCTTATGTGTATGCATATATAAACGCTGTTCAAGAAATATTTTGCGAAGTATATTTGGGATAAAGCTTGTGTTTATCAATAAATAAGAGAGATACAGAAGGAATATTGTCCACTTGTTTTGTTTTGATAAGAATTTCTACCTACCACCCACTCTGCCTCTGTTCATGACAAGTGAACCAGGACTTTATTACACTTGAATGCATCATGTAACAAAAAACTATTATAAAATGCTTTTAAATACAAACTACTTCTTTTAAGTGTTACTTAATATAAGATTTTTTTACATGCAAAGTGATATTTTATTGACTGCTCTTCATTTGAATCATAAAACAATGCGAAAAATAAATGAAACCAGTTTTGTATATCACATGGAACAAAAGAAATAAATTCGAGAAATCACAAAATTTTTGCACTTTGATATTTACCAGGGAAGAGGGGGGTTATTACATATGATATCAGAAAGAGGGAGGGGGATCCAAAATTACCAAAAAGTTGATAATGTTATATTTGAACAGTAGAAGAGACTTTCAAGAGGTATCTATATAGTATGAGACAAAATTTTTTTTTAATAATGGTTATCAGATAATCCTTCGGAAAACACCTTGCACAAACAAAAAATATTTTCTCCAGTGTGAACCATGAGATGGCTTTCTAGTTGACAATGTCAAGAAAATTCTTTGGAACATAATTCAGAAGCACAAGGAATTTATCTTGTATGCGTCAAGAGATGCCTTCTTAGATTACTAGTTATAGATAATTTCTTGGGACATACTTCACAAGCGAAAGGTTTTTCTCCTGTATGAGTCAAGAGATGCCTGCTCAAACTATTAAGACGCAAACTTTGTACTTTAACATTAAAGAAGCGGTTGAGCTCTACTATAAAGCACTATCGTGCTGTATGATAAAAAATTACTCAGCTCGTGATGGATGCAAAGAATACATGACAATGAGATGCGCTTGATTTAAAACCTTGGATAATTTTTCAACAAGAAAATCTAACAGATTTTTTTTTTCACAAAAAATATTTTTGGCACACTTTTCTCCTATTTTTAAAAGTGTTACTTCAATAAAGCCTTTCCTATAGAGTAACATATTGAGGTACAATTTATCCTTATCAGGTAAGACTAAGTTTTAAAACTAGGGGAAAGTTACTTTACCGTAAAATAACAACAAGTTGGAAATTGCACGTAAAGCGTAGCAAATGAGGTGCGTTCGTATGACAACAAAGTTTTAAAATATCACTCTCATATATCAATCTCATAAAACTGTAAATAGTTAATTACAATTAAAATACGCACCAAATAATGTTCTCCCTATACCATTATGTAATGGAATACTTTTGTGTGGCCTTGTAAATCAATAACAAATGTTCTTTGCACCACAGATCGTGCGAGATGTATATATATATATGTTCTTTATAGATACATATATGCATTTTATTATGCTCGAAAGAGTGTAACACCATTAAAATGCATTTGAAACATTTTCCCCCATTGACCGTAAAGTAACGGAATACTTTTGATTGCCCCTGTAACTGAAATATGCATCCGATTTTGATAAAATTTGAAATAACTCGACAAATTTAGGTAATAATTATGTATTTTAAATTTTAAACGATTAGGATGCATTTGAAAAGTTTTTCCCCATTGACCGTAATGTAACGGAATACTTGTGATTGTCCCTGTAATTGATCTGTGCATCTCATTTTCATAAAATTTGAAATGACTCGACAAAATTATTTAATAATTATGTATTTTAAATTTTAAACGATTCGGTTGGGTAGATTTGCGTTGTTATATGCGGACAGACAGACAGACTGAACGACAACAAAAGGTGCTACGTATTTGCAAAATTACAAACGCACCTAAAAATTAAAACTATCAAAAAATTACTGAAAATTAATCAACAAGTCTGTTGTTCTTTATTTTTTATCAAAATGACAACTGATACAATTATGAAATTGTTTTTAATTTATTACTAAATGTTAAAAAAAACAGAAGTGATAACAGTAAATGCAACAAAACATGCAGGGTTCAAACTCAATTTTAAAAAAAGTACAAGAGATTTTCAAGAGGTATCTATTTAGTATGAGATAAATTTTTTAAATAATGGTTATCATATAATTCTATGGAAAAAATATTGCACAAACAAAACATTCCTTCTGTATCAATCACGAGATGTCTTTCAAATTCACAATGTCTAGAAAATGTTTTCGAAAACATTTCAGAAACACAAGGATTTTCATCTTGTATGCGACAAAAGATGTCTTACGTTGCAATTCAGAGAAAATCCTTTCGAACATATTTCACAAACAAAAGGATTTTCACTTGTATGAGTCAAACAATGACTTCTTACACTTTTATTGTCAAAAACTCCCTTGGAACATACTTCACAAGCAAGCTTTAGGTTTCACCTGTATGAGTCAAGAGATGGGTTCTTAGATGATTATTTTGAGAAAAGTCTTTGGAACATATTTCACACACAAAAGGTTTTTCTCCTGTATGAATCAAGAGATGCCTTTTTAGACCAATACGCTGAGAAAATCTCTTGGAACATACTTCACAAACAAAAGGTTTTTCACCTGTATGAGTCATGCGATGCTTTCTTAGACTACTATTGTCAGAAAATCCCTTGGAACATACTTCGCAAGCAAAAGGTTTTTCACCTGTATGAGTCAAGCGATGCCTTCTTAGATGACTATTATCAGAAAATACTTTGGAACATATTTCACAAACAAAAGGTTTTTCTCCTGCATGAAATAAGAGATGTTTTCTTAGATTACTTTTATCAGAAAATCCCTTGGAACATAGTTCACAAGCAAAAGGTTTTTCTCCTGAATGAGTCAAGCGATGCCTTCTTAGATTACCATTCTGAGAAAATCCTTTGGAACATATTTCACAAACAAAAGATTTTTCACCCGTATGAGTGAACCGATGCTTTCTTAGACTACTATTGTCAGAAAATCCCTTGGAACATACTTCACAAACAAAAGGTTTTTCACCTGCATGAGTCAAGCAGTGCATTTTTAGACTACTACTGTCAGAAAATCTCTTGGAACATATTTCACAAACAAGAGGTTTTTCACCTGTATGAGTCAAGAGATGTCTTTTTAGGTCAGAGTTCTTAGAAAATGTTTTGAAACATATTTCACAAATAAAAGCTGTGTCAATTGCATCTGTGGTGAAATGTTTTCCCTTATCCTCATTTCGAGGAACAAGGTGCTGTTCACCGGAGGAAGAATTTTTTTCTGTAATCGATGACATATTCTCAAATGAATTTAAGCTTGATTTCAAACGATAACAAGAACTTCTTCAAGGCGTCAGCAAGAACAGATTGTCGCCATTTTCATCCAAGGAAATGACTTGCTGAGTTTCAGAAAAAACAGTTTTACCTACCACCGAATCTGAAAACAGAAAGAAAAATAATAAAAAAGACATTTCAAAATAAACTGCACTAATTTTTAACTCTGAACTAAAAATTGATTTTCTAATTTTTTCCCCTTAAACAATAGTCAGTGCATTAAATTATATATATATATTCATAGATATATACATCAATATATATTCATAGGTATGATTTAACTCGATAATTTTTTCACAGCTACATCAACATAAGCATACAGTTGGCGTGCATACGATACAGTAGACAATGCCATAGCTAATATTGAGAAAATCTCATATCCGGATTGATAAAAACTAAAAATTTATTTCATCGACTGCTTGTAATTTTATTTTCTCATCTGTTAAAATTTCGCCTATTTGTTTGACATATTCTCGAAAGATATCCAAACAAGATTTTTACCTCTTTGATTTCCATACATCCAGCTCCAATTAAATTTCACGACTATAGTATAACATCTTTAATCCGGACTTCTATAATCTGGAAACTTCTGTAATCCGGCCACTTCAGTACGTTTATTCATTTTTATTTTTAATTAGAGATAATAGATGGCATTATAGATCATATATAAATGAATTTCAGAAAATGGTTAAGAAAATGAGAAATTATAACGCAACTTTTTTTTCCAGTTTAAAACTTTAAGAGCTCTCTAAATTACATTTGTAATTCATGTACGTGTCTCCTTAGATTTGTAAAAATTCATGATTAATAGTAATTTCACTTATTTTTCTTTTTCCAAAGATGTCGCTAAAATATCACAAAATCAGACTTTTTTGTTATTTTTCTTAAGTATTTAACTTAAGACTTACTTTGATATTTATAGTTGGTACATATTTAATTTTTTATATTATTAGTGTTATGTATCACAGTTTTAAATACGTTACTGTAATTATAATGTTGATTTTTAGATTATAATTGCAAGTCTTACATTTCTCACTGTAATTTTTTCGTTTTAGAATTTAGTTTTTCAATATTTTTCATGACAAGTCTATTATTCTTGTGATATACGTTATTTATTAAGTATTCAGAAATCAGAAATCTCAAATTTTTAAAAAATCCTACGTTTTTTGTTTTTAAAGTTTACGATAGATGGCGAAACTGCATAAGATATACTTAATTTTGAAAAAAAAACCCATTCATTTTTGTGCATTTTGAATTTATTTTTCTCAATATTTTCAATTATTCAGTTTCTTGCATTTTTGTATTGCCATATTTATAAAAGATCTTAGTGTTATCATTGATCTTTATGCATTTTATCTACAAAACTTCTGTAATCCGGAATTTTCTATAATTTGGACTCGGTGTAATTGCGACGTTTCCGGAATAAAGAAGTTATGCTGTACTTCTTATACTCATTCATGTTGTCCAGCTTTCGAATTATGCATTTTTGTTTTCACAATTTTTTTTATTAAATTTACTCTAAATTTAATAAAATCATTTTTCTTGAATTCCTTTTTACAAAAGTTGCCTTGCAAACCAGCACAACGAATCAATTTCCTCTGAAATAGGGTTGTAATTCGTATAACCATTTATCAGTCAAGTAAATTTTTTAGTTAAAAATGTTGAAAAGGTTTAATGGCACCAGAATCTATAAACAAATTTATCTTTTAAAGAAGTGCTATTTACGTCAGGTTTACATAAAAAGAAATTAGTGCAGTAAAAATTACAGTGCATATCAAACCATTATTAATAAAAATTAAGTGGTAAGCATATTACCATTTCCCAGTAAAGGGTGAAACCAGGTCCAGGAGGAAAATAGGTTTGAATACTTCAGTATAGAGTAGGGGTTTACTTGCTGTGTTCGTTTTCATCATAAGCACAACAAATAAAATGTTTTAAATCAGTAACTCACTTAGTTAGGGGATTTTCAAAAAATGCATCACAGTAGAGATGGGTGATTTTGATTTTTTAAATATATTTAATAGATACTATGACTTATTCAATTTAATAGATATTACAAATTTTTTCATCGATTTCTCTGATGGCAATATCATTTTCATTTTCTTTGAAAACTCAAAGATAAAGTAATCGGGTGTGCAAATCTTAAAATTCCTTCTTCTATCTCTACATGTGAAAACTTCCAAATTCACTATCCACATTATCAAATATAAATGTTGACTTATTCCTATCATGAGGATTTAAAAAGCATAGCTTCACTGACAGTGTTGAATTCAGACTCTTATTGTCAGGAGGTACTTCTGTGGCTACAGGGAGGACATTATAAAGTTACGGGGGGGAAGAAATTGCATCTTTTGACCATTGAAAACACAAAATCTCAAATTTTCCAGGGGGGAAGGGATTTAATTGTTTGGTGGGGGAGATGAACGACCACCCCCTGAAATCAACACTGTTCATTGAAGTATGTGCATTTTAAAAGAGAATATTAGCAATGCATTTTCCAATCAATTTGTATAATATCGGCTCACACCTTCTTAGATGTCTACAACCAAAATTTAAAAATTATAAAAAGCATAAAAGTGACATCTTTCCGGCAGTATACACTCAAGCCTAATAACAGTCTATTTGTGTGATAATAAGTAAAAATCCTTCATATAAATAAGTTCATTTTATTTCAATATCAAAGCGTATTATTTTCGATATATGATGTCATACAGTCAAAGATCGATAATCCGCACACCCATAATCCGCAATTTTCTATAATTCACGTTACTTTATGAATGTAAACAATGAAAGAAACAGTTAAAAAATTCAATAATTTGTGATCCAAAAATGTTTTTTTTTTAACAAATAATAAAATAATTGAAATAATCATAATAATACATACATTTTTTGTTAATATAACTCTTTTATTTTATTAACAGTAAAAGACAACTTGAATACGGAACACATGTAATTATTTTTATTTAAATGCACATATCTATGAATTTTTTAACCCTTTGAGCGTGCGGCAAAATTTTACATGCAAGTTTAATGACTTATAAAATAATAGCTACGGAAAGTATTGATATTGAGATTTGTATTCTATAATCTTAGATATTTATTTATAATATGCAATTCAAAAAATTAACATTAATATCAATTTTGAGTTAAATAAGCCTTTGAATCCAGAAACTACGTGACGAAAAAACACGGTTAGGCTGCTTAAAGGGTTAATAAAGTAACTTTTAAAAAGAATTTTTTGTGATAGTATATTAAAATAGTTATTAGTTTTCATATTAATATTTCCATATTATACTGATTAAAGAATTTGCAATCTAGGAATAATCAAATGATGTATAATTCACAATACTCTATAATCCGCAATATTTCAAAATCCACACAACCTTTGGATGAAACATGTGCGGATTCTAGAACTTCGGCTGTATTTGTTTGTATCTTTGTACAATTCATTCATTCGTTTCGACGTTTTTTTTTTGTTTTTTTACTCAAAAATTTCACTAAAATATTATGCATATTTATAATATTATTAAAATTAGTTTAAGTAGCTAGGCATCACTAAAAAAAAAGAAAGAAAAAGAAAGAAAGAAAGAATGAAATGTATGTATATTTTACATTAAAAAAATTCTAAAACAAATGTTTTATATTATTGGAACACATGTATAAAAAGTTACCAACATTTACAGAAATAATTTTAAAAATCTGACAAATGTATGGACAAAATTTCAAAATACGAATAATTTAAGACCCATATTGGGAAATTTTACTATCCATAATCTATCATTTAAATCCATTAATCAAAAGAGTCATTTTCTTTCAACAAATGAAAAATTGAAAATTATTTGAATTTCCATAGGAAAGCATTATGGTGCAAAATAAAATGCTCAGTATTTTCCGAAAGAACATAACAAAAACTACACAGCTAAATCCGGACACCTCAAGAATGTGCTTACTCAATTTCAAGGAAATCGGATGCTTTGTATGGCAGTTATCATTGAATAGACAGAAATTAAAAAATTTTGGTCTGCAAAGTAAGCCTTCATGTACATTTAGGCAAATACTGCACATACTGTTATATTTGGATGCAGTCTCTCATCTTTTTAGGAACAATGGATTTTGAGCTTATTCTATCTACAATACTTTTTTAAATTTTCAAGCTATGTTTTTGAGATTTTCACAGAATTTGATCTATATATTTAGCTAACACATTATGCATATTATTTTTTATTACATTCACACATGCACAGTAAGACATTATTTAGTTAACCTGCTTATTTTTAAATTCTGATTACAGTATATTGTGTACAATGTTGTTTGTCATATTTTCTGAAAAGAAAATTATTTTATATTAAGAAATCCGTAAATGATAAGCAAAAAACTTGGCAACATTTGGAATTGTTTTTATGAAAACCTTAATTTTTCTACAAGTATACATGTAGAAAATACTTTTGTACCTCACAAAAATGATCATAGTTTATAAAAATAAGTCACTAAATCATTGTCTGCAGTTGAATGCTTTTGCTACATTAGTTTTGATAGGGTATTCCAAAAGATATTCTTTCTTTTTAACTTGCTGACAGTTTGCTATGAGGTTTCTGAAAAAAAAATCTTTGTAGATATAAGTAACACCTCTTTTATGCACCCAAAGTTTCAGGATAATTCCTCAATTATTTTTTTTAACCTTTGGTCATATAGTGTATATAGATACACATACATGCATATGTATATATGAATACAGTTATGTATATACATATATATGTGTATATATACAGTCGAAGATCGATAATCCGCACACCCATCATAATCCACAATTTTCTATAATTTGCATCACTTTACAAATGCAAACAATGAAATAAACAGTTAAGAAAGTGTAAAAATTTGTAATCCAAAAATGATTTTTTAAAACAAATAAAATAATTGAAAAAAATCATAATAAATTATCTACTTTTTTTAATATAACTCTTTTACTACATTAACAGTAAAAAACAAACTGTATTATGGATTATGTATGTGATTATTTTTATTTAAATGCAATCAATTTTTATAATAAAATTTTTATATCAATTTTTATAATAAAATGACTTTAAAAAGGCATTTTATGAGATAGCATATTAAATTAATTATTATATTTTTTATTTATATTTTCACTTTATACTGATTATAGAATTAAAATGTTGCCTAAGAATAATAAATGATGCATAATCCATAGTACTCTATATTCCATAATTCACACAACCTTTGGCCCCAGCTTGTGCCGATTATAGAACTTTGACTGTATACTTATGTATGTATTTATGTAATAATATATTACAGATATACATATATATATAGCACTGATGTCTGACAAACTGAAAAGTACAAAAAATAACACTAAGCCCAGTTTATGTGCATGATTGCAGAGTTATAAAATTTAGTCATGAACAAACATACACCTTTAGGTTGTTGCATAAAAATAATTTGAATGTAAACAATGAAACTTATTAAGAATCATGATAAATATCAATGATAATGTATGTAAGAAACTGAATACCATGGGGCAGGGTTGTTTGGTTTAAACCAAGTTGGTTTAAACCGTGGTTAAAACCATGGTTTAAACCAAGTGGTTTTTTTAAAAAAACCATGCTGTTTTTTTTTACCTGGGTTTTTTTATTCTTTTACCCAAATGTTTTATTTTACACATTATTGAAAAATGCAAAATCCAAATTATGAAGAAGCTACAAGCAAAGCTGTAGGAAAATGATGAATTAATAAATTTCTAAAATGACAAACATTTTAATTAACTTTTCTTGTAAGCTATAAATCTACATGGCAGAATAACTAATTTTTCTAAAAACATTAGCTGGTTAGAAAAAAACTAATCAGTTTTTTTCTTTTTTTTTAAAGGCCTTTATATGTTATATATATATGTGTAGATATATATATTTTTTGTTTTTATTATATTATCTCCATTTTTCTGTCATATGATATATGTATACTTCAAGTTTTAATTTACCATGTGCTGTATCAGGGTTAAGGTCATGCATTTGCGATTCATTCTACTTTATAGCTCATAAATGTTTTATTTTCTCCTTATCTACGATACATTACTTGGTATTTCTTTAATAAATTTTGATTTCATGTGTGTTAGTAGTCCCAAATTCATGTTGTTTTGTTTTCTCATGGCAAATACTAAGATGAAACTACACATTCCATTTGTAGTTCCAAAGTATTTGGGACCTGATGATTCTGCTTTAGTTCTACAAATTCCATTTGTATTCATATTATTCTTTTTTCCTTTCATATTCAATATAAGTTATTAAATTCAATGGTCAATTTCAAATGGTTAATATTGTTTACTATACTCGAGTTAAAAATGCACTTTTACTATTTAAATTAGTTGAGATTTACTAAGGATTTCATCATTCCAGAAAGCCTCAAATATGGCATTCTTACGTGATTTTCTCCCCAATTTCTTTTTGTTATATATGCTATTAAATAATTGGCAATGAGCTTTTTTTTTTTTTTGCTCTGTGGTTATCGATTTTAATAAGCCTTTGTTTTTCTTGCATTCCTACATTGGGATTGGGTTTTTTGCATTATGATTTTATTCTGTTACCAGCTAGAATGGCATAGTTCAAACCAATTGGTTTTTTAGAACAAATCTAATATAATATTTTCTCATTTTTGTAATTTAAGTGTTTTAAATTATTGGATGAAAGTAATTTCTATTTTTAAGTCTTATCTCAATAGCCACCATAAGACATAGTAAGTCTAGTCAAGGTCACGTTAGTATGCATATGAAATGCAAATTTAATGCATTGATGAACATATCTGAAGCCCTAAAAAAAACACTTAAATTATGTAAATTTAGCAAAGATAAAATAGATAAAAAATATGCAGTATTTAGATTTAAAAAATGTTTTCCTTTGAGAAATGCAGATGTACAGACAGGGTTGCCGGCTTTAAGTCGGGCCAAAAAAAGCCGGCTTTTATTTTTAAAGTGTTAATTTGTATCAAATCCATATTAAATTTGGATTGATTTATTTTTAATACATTTTTAATTATTTACTACTAAAAAAGTTATAAATTTCTATTTAATTTTTCAAATAAGTAAGTCTTTATAACTGCTAGAAGTCAACTGTGAAGGTATTATGTCCAAAAACATATATAAATCTTGGAAAAAAGAAAATATAACAAAAAATGTGTTTTAAACTTCTATATTTCATAGTTCTACTTATATTACACATTCTTAAGAATTATATTTAATTGAATTATGACAAAATGTAACATATCAAAGCATTCATGGAAACATTTTTCAAGTCAATATGTAAAGATTACGTCATAGATGAACAATGTTGAAAGACAAATAAGGAAGGATTCAGCATTTGAGGCAAGTTTATACATAATTATATATACTTAAACAACAACAAAAAATGTTTGAATAAAATTTGTTGAATTAAGATTTTGAATATCTCTTGGTTATTTAAAAGTGCTTATATGCCGTCTTGCATGAATATATTCATGCATATGCTAATTAGAATACTGAAATAAACTGTGAAATATAATATATTATGAAATATGCATAATTCATAATATTATTTTCAATAGTGAGAAATTGTAATTTTTTTTTAAATGTATGATTTTAAATGTTTATAGGGAATAAAACATGACATTTTAATAACTCTTAAAATTAATTGAGTAACAAAACATGTAACTAAGTACTCATTGTCCTCTTTAATTTTATAAAGAAATAAAAATGGAAAACAAGGTTGGATTAAAGATTAATATAAATCGGAAAAAGCACTTGGTATGGGCATTTTATAATTTAGCTGACATATTTGCAATTCTGACTATAAATTACTAGCAACTCCATCAATATGTTATTCTAGTATTAATGTCTTCATTATTGAAAAATTGGGTAATAACCCAATTTCTCATAATAAATCATAATTAAAATCCCAATTTTTTATTTTAATAAATTTATTAAATTCAAAGTACATTAAACATCATTAAAACTAGTTAAAGGACACTTAAAAAATGTGTAGCTTATAATAAAAACGCTTCTCTGTATAAAAGCCAATTTTGGCCAAAAAAAAGCCGGCTAAAACCAATAAAAGCCACCGGCCTGGCTTTTTTTAATTTTAGCCGGCTTTTTTGCAACCCTGTGTACAGATAAGGATATAAAATGATCTTTAAAATTTCGGTCAAGCTCTAAAAGAAAATTTTCTTGATTGGAGGGATTATCTTTTAAGAATAAAAAAGAAACTCAAGATATGAAGTCGAATAAGAAGACATTGAAAAATCAGGCACTAGTATAAAGCACCAGTTTACATTTAACTAAAATATGCAAAAGATATATTTAACACACTATTTTGTCGATAAATATGCATTTATATGTAACAAGAAAACATATTTAAAAAAACCCGGTTTAAACCAAAAAAAACCTGGTTTAAACCAAAAAAACCATGGTTTTTGGTTTAAAAAAAAAAAAACCGGTTTTTTTACCAACCCTGCCATGGGGTGTTGAAAAATGGAGACAAGTGCAACTATAAAATGTGTGTAAACATTAAGTATAAACAACTTGAAGAAAAAAAAAAAAAGAGTACTAATTTAAAATGGCAAAAGAGCAAAAAAAATTTAAAAAATACAAATAAAATGGCTAATTAAAAATCTTTTGATAATGTAGCAAACACACGTGTTTCATGTGAAGTGAATAGGCACATTTACCATCATCAGATATCGAATAATAATGTTATCGCATTGAAATACAGTAGACTCCCTTAAATCTGCAAATGCCAGAAATCCACACAATTCTTTAGATGTAAACAATGGAATTAAAGATGGTGCTGAAGACAGTGGCTAGAGCATTTTTTCTCCTAAAATTTTTATTCTCTTTTGGCTATCACAGCTGATTTATTGCTAAATAAATTTATATTTCTTTTGATTTTGATATAAATTAGCATATCTATATTAAAATTCTAGAGCTCAAAATGGAAAAATTCGCGAACCGGAATGATAGTTTAAGATTGTTGTTGGCTTTTCTCTTTTATTTATAGACAGATTTATTTGTAAAGATATACAGAAATATAAAAAAGGCATTCAAGACTCCAAATAGCATCAAAAAAAGTTAGAAAGAGCCCTAAAAACTACATATATATATTTACATATATAACTGTAATAATGTGTTTTATAATTGCATGAGTGAGAACGATATTTATCATAATTTTACAAATCAAAACTTTATTTATCCTAATTTCAGGAACTAGAATATCACCCCAGATTGTTCCATTACATTTCGAGCCTTGAAAGATTCCCCTTATTGTAGTTTCAGAGAATATTCTGAAGTGTAAACTAGTTGAAATGTTAATTTTTCTTGCATTCGTTTCATTGTGTTCCAATATTTATTTTTTCTTTTTCAATATACCATATGTATTTAATATGTAATCCTGATTATTATAACTAAGCACAAGATTTTTCATGAAGAAAATGTATATTTACTTCCGAAAAAATTCAAGAGCTCCTAGAAATATAATCGCTATAAAGCATTGCCACCTCGTTTGTTCAAAGGAGAAAAATTTACTTCAGAAGTAGCGAATGCGCAAAACAACGGTACAAGGCAAAATGAAAGTTTTAGTTTCATCTTGGAAGGCAGAGTAAAAGTGGAATCTATGTCAGTTTAATAATAATATATATATATTTTTTTACATATGTATTTTAATGTGTAACTTTGGTTAATTTGATTTAACTGTAAGCTTTTTCATAAAGAAAATATGTATTTATTTTGAAAAAACTTATGATGGCACTAATATTTTTAGCAGTCATTGTGATCATTTTCCTAAGTATTTTTCAATTCATCAAGTTTTTTTTTATTAACAAAGGCAAATATTTTTCTTTATAAAAAAAGACTGATTTTTCCTCATCATTATGTATATTTAGTATTGTGTCTTAATGATTTACTTTATTTCAATATTTTTCTAAATTTTTATTTTACTTAAATTTTTTTGTAATAATTACTTGCTTTTTAACTAATAAACTATTTAAATATGTTACTTAATTATTTAAATATTTCGATTTATTATACGCATTCATTATAATGCTTAGTTACCAATAAAATTGATGTTTCAAAAATGTAAACAAATCAATCACCAGAAATCTGCAAAATTCTAAAATCCGCACGACCCCTGCTCCCAGGCTTTGCGGATTTGAAGGAGTCTACTGTAATAAAAATTTATTAATTAAAAAAGATTTCTTAGATAAAAACTCAAAGCATAGTTTTCTTAGAGCATTTTACTTCTGAAAGAAAATCTTGTTTATGTAAATGAAAGTATCTGTTTTAAATATTATGTAAATTTAAACTTTTTAATACCATTAAGCTAAAATAATGAAGCATTCGGCTAGCCAAATATTCGGTTTACCCGTGAACGGAATATTTTAAAGGACTATAAATGTAAGCAAAAATAAAAGGTGCGAGGCGACACATAATATTTTGTGTCTCCATACAATCAAATCACAAGTTATAGAATTACCAGTAGAATAATAACTAACAAAGTCTATCTTACCATTAATTTGTTTTAGTAAAGAAGATTAATTCAGTAAATTAATTTAACAAAATTAGCTACTGTTATAGTCAAAGTATTATCATTTTATTACAGACGCCAACACAATGAATGAACCATAAGGAAAGATTCATTCATGGGAAATGATTCAATAAATAAATGGAAAACAGCTCAGCTATAATAGAAATGTTCAAACAATTTTTAAATAACAATGTAAAATATCTTTTTTTTAAAGAAATTGGGAATATTTTAAAGATTTGCTAATCTAGAGCTCAAATATGCATTTTGGATTAAAAATTAGACGCCTTTTGATTTAGGATAACTCAGGAAAATTTTACCCTTGTTGTCTGGTAACCAATATTTTAGCTAGGAATAAAAAAAAAATAGTGAAAGCCATATTGAAACTGCAGAAATTTAATTGATAAAAAATATTAATAAATACGGCACAGGTACGCTCGTTTTCAAAAGAATGCAAGAATCATTTTTAATGAATCATTGTTCAACTCTTGATTCATTCTTTTAATGGCGTCTGGTTTTCAGACAGCATAGTTTGTTCAGGTAACTTTGAAAACATAAATTTATTGTACCCAACATTTTTACGAAAATAAGTTAATGCTAAGGTAGGGCAGTTTCTTTCATTATTCTTGAACTGAGAACTGTATAATTTACTATATCTTAATGACTGAATGTTTTATATGTAGCAACTTTCATTTTTGCTGATTTATCATTGCGTTATTTAAAGTGTAGTGTCTTTACTATACATAATTAAGTAATTCATACGAATCCATTAAGATAAATAAAATAGACACAAAAGTTGCGTATTCACAGCATCTTTATTACAATTTTAACAACCGTGGAAATTGCCAGATCCACATAACTAAGTTACATAAATAAATATTATATCAAGTTGAGTTGAACAATAAATATAAAACATATGGAGGTTGATATATGGAGTGAGAATACATTACAATACCCTCCTCTACAAGTTAAGACGTACAACTGGTTTTATATGACGCTTAGGGCGTTCATGTATATTTAATTTTACTGTTTGTGAATCACTATTGTCTCTATTACATTTTAATTCATTTGGATGAGAGATTGTTGCTTTTAATGATATATTTTGATCAGTAATTGCAGTATCATTTTGAGGTTCGTCTGATGGTACATCAACATCCGTATTTGGATATGGAAGTTCATTATCTCTAAACTGGTTATCAACATTATCCATAACTTTCCTGTTATTAAAATTAGTAGTATCAAAATTTGAACTGAAGTTGTTACTGTCCTTTTTATTAATATAACTTCCAGAATCATAAGTACTTTTATCTGCAATAATTTGATCCAAATGTCTTTTCCAAATTAAATCCTCATTAATTAGTTTACACATATATATTCTATCACCCAACACTTCATCTATTGTGCAATGAACCCAACCCTTCTTGTTTGGATTTCGGTAATCTCTACACAATACTCTATCCCCTTCTTTGAATACTTCCTCTCTGGTACCCTTAGTAACCACCATACCCGATTTATTTGTATCTTTCAACAAATCTAATCTAGTTCTAACTTTATTTTTAAAAATTAAACTAGTAGGTGTAAACCCTGTTGTCATGTGAACTGAATTTCTATAGTGGAAAAGGTACCTATTCATTAAAGTTTCAAAGCTTACATTGCTATTAGTTGGTGATTTTAATAATTTACCTAAGCCAAGTTTAAAGTTTTTCACAGCATTCTCAGCAAGTCCATTAGTAGCCGGATGAAATGGTGGAGATGTTAGAAATTTTACCCCATTCATTTGCAAGAAATTAATCAATTCTCTTGATTCAAACTGTCTTCCATTATCAGTTTCTACAATCTTAGGTAAACCGAAACGAGCAAAACACTCCCTAAACTTTTCAACGCATGTTTTAGCCTCCATATTCTTCATAACAAATGCTTCGACCCATTTAGAATACGCATCTACAATTATTAAAATCATTTTCCCCTTTATAGGACCTAAAAAATCTGCATCGACTCTTTCAAATGGGTAATTAGCTTTGTTCCCTAAAACGATTTTGCATTTCTTAGGCTCTGGTCTAGATTCAGAACAAACGCTACAACTTTTGACAAAGTTCTCAATATCCGAATCTAACCCAGGCCACCAAAAATAAGCCCTAGCATTACACTTCATTTTAACTATACCTTCATGAGTACTGTGAAGTTCATTAAGTAGCTGTTTTCTATACTTTGTTGGGATCACAACACGATAGCCCCACATTATTACACCCTTATCCACATTTAATTCATTTTTACGACTAAAATACTTTTTAATTTCACCATCAGTAACATTTTTAGGGAATCCATGCGTTATATAATTAAACAATTTTCCTAAAATTGGGTCTCTTCTAGTTTCAGATCGAACTTTAAACAAATCAATCGGAACATCATTTTCTATAAAATGGACATAATCATATTCTTCGGGTTCTACCAATTTGTTATCAAATACTGGGTATCTGGATAAAGCATCTGCCTGTGTGTTTAGGTTACCTTTTATATGTCGAAAAGTATAGTTAAACCCTGATAAAAATAGTGACCACCTTTGGAGCCGTCCTGCCACCATGGGTGGTAAAGTACGGTTTTCTCCAAATAAAGCTAATAGTGGTTTATGATCACTTACCAATTCAAATTTAGTCCCTACCAGATACTGATAAAGCTTTTGACATGCCCAATAAATGGCTAAAGCTTCCTTATGTATCATTGAATAATTTTTCTCCGCTGGACTAAAAACTCGGGATATAAAACAAATTGGTCTGTCAGATTTGTCGTCCAATACATGTGATAATACAGCCCCTATCCCATTTTGACTAGCATCACATGATAATCTTAAAGGTTTAGACCTATCAAAATGAATCAGAACTCGGTCTGAGGTTAGTTCTCTCTTAGCATTTTCAAAGGCTTGTTGACATTTGGTAGACCATTTGAAATCTACATCTTTTTGTAACAAATCATACAAAGGTTTCATTTTTGGTGATAAATCTGGAATAAATTTTGAATAATAATTAACCATCCCACAAAATATTCGAACATCATTAACATTACGTGGTTTAGGAAAATTCAAAATTGCTTTAACTTTAGTATTATCTTTTTGCAAACCATTTTTACTGATAGTGTGTCCTAGATATTTAATGCTGTCTTTGAAAAATTCACACTTCTTTAAATTAACACGAAACCCAGCAGTCTGTAATCTCTCCAAAACTGCTTTTAAATTCTTTAAATGCTCTTGTTCATTACTACCAGTGACCAAAATATCATCTAACAAATTAACCGTACCCCCAATTCCTTGTAAAGTTTTCTCAATTATTCTTTGGAAAATAGCACAAGCTGGCTTAGTTCCGAAAGGTAAGCGGTTTACTAAATAAATACCATAAGGTGTGCTCCATGCTAATAATTCTCTAGTTGAATCATCTAAGACTAACTGGTTATATGCATTAGATAAATCTAATTTACTAAAACTTTGTCCTCCCTGTAACGCTGAGAAAAGTTCCTCAATCCTAGGCAGAGGATGGTTATCATCCTTCAAATATTTATTCACCGTGATTTTATAATTTGCACAAACCCTAATGTCTTTACCATTAGGTTTCATAACAGGAACAAGAGGTGTGCCCCACTGAGAATTATCCACTTTTGTAATTACTCCCTTTTTTTCTAAGTTATCTAACTCTGACTTAACTTTGTCTTTAAAAGCAAAAGGAATTGGTCGTGGTTTATGGAAAATAGGCTTTATATTACCCTCAACTTGCAAATGTACTTTCTCTACTTTATAAGTACCCAATTCATCTTTAAATAACTCAGAGTATTCTGTTAATAAGGACTGTAAGTCTAAATTTCCTTCCGCTATAGAAACTCTGTTCACATTAGTGTTTCCTACTATAATATTTAATCCAAAATCATTTAAAACATTTCGTCCCAATAATAATTTTTCAGACTCTTTCACCACAATCATGTTAACTACTTTTGAAATCCCATTAAGATCCATAGTAACATTAATTTGCCCAACAGGTATTACAATATGTCCCCCATAAGATTTTAACTTAATCTTTGTATTTTCTAATCCTATATTTCTCAAATTTTTCTTATAAAATGAAAAGGGAATACACGAAACACCTGCCCCCGTATCCACTTCCATTTTAACTTCTTTTCCCTCTAATTTAACATTTAAAAATAAAGGATTTACATAAGAGATATCCATACTATACATATCTATATAATCAAAACCATCATCTACTGAATTTACAGTAACTTTAGATTTACATACCTTAGCTATGTGCCCTTTTCGATTACACGCGTTGCACTTAGTCTTTACATTTACACTTTTTAAAATCATGGTTAGTTTTACCACAGTGAAAGCACTTTAAATTATCGTCTCTTTTATGATTGACTTTCGAGGGAACTTTGGGGAACTTTTTGGTAGGCTGTGTCATCCTCTCTTTTGGAGATTTGCCTTGCAGTCTGTTTACTTCCTGCAGCCTAGCTTCTTGAAGAAGTACTTCCTTGCTTTGAGCAATGTCCAGCAAATTAGCCAATGTGGTGGTGAGTTTTTCTTCGCACAGTCGATCTAGAATACGCCCAGGTTTCATTCCGGTCACAAATTTGTCACGGACTCTGTCTTCCAGGCTAGCTCCAAACTCACATTCTGCCGCTTGCGTCCTTACTTTCACGTACCACTCTCGCACAGATTCTTGAGACTGCTTTAATGAGTCAAATATGATTCTTTTGCGGTACACCGAAACAGCAGGTTGAAATTGTTCGGTTAAAAGTTTTTTTAAATCAGCAAATGTTTTTAACGATGGTGTAACAGGATGGCACAAATTTTTCAGAATCTTGTAAACAGCTTCGCTGACCGTCGTCAAAAGAACCGGCACTTTGCGTTCCTCTTCCACCCTGTTAGCCAAGAAATATTGCTCCAATCTTTCAATAAAAATATTCCAGTCATCATGTAAATTATACTGGTTGATGTTTGCAACAATGCCAGTATTTACTACAGTCACATTGGTTGGATCCTGTGCCATTATGAAACCACACAGTGATGAAAAATATCTCAAGTTGAGAATTAAAATATAATGAAATATCAGAACTTTTTCCGAAAAATAATGCTGTCCAATTAAAAATGTTGACTCGTCGCCACATTTGTAGTGTCTTTACTATACATAATTAAGTAATTCATACGAATCCATTAAGATAAATAAAATAGACACAAAAGTTGCGTATTCACAGCATCTTTATTACAATTTTAACAACCGTGGAAATTGCCAGATCCACATAACTAAGTTACATAAATAAATATTATATCAAGTTGAGTTGAACAATAAATATAAAACATATGGAGGTTGATATATGGAGTGAGAATACATTACAATACCCTCCTCTACAAGTTAAGACGTACAACTGGTTTTATATGACGCTTAGGGCGTTCATGTATATTTAATTTTACTGTTTGTGAATCACTATTGTCTCTATTACATTTTAATTCATTTGGATGAGAGATTGTTGCTTTTAATGATATATTTTGATCAGTAATTGCAGTATCATTTTGAGGTTCGTCTGATGGTACATCAACATCCGTATTTGGATATGGAAGTTCATTATCTCTAAACTGGTTATCAACATTATCCATAACTTTCCTGTTATTAAAATTAGTAGTATCAAAATTTGAACTGAAGTTGTTACTGTCCTTTTTATTAATATAACTTCCAGAATCATAAGTACTTTTATCTGCAATAATTTGATCCAAATGTCTTTTCCAAATTAAATCCTCATTAATTAGTTTACACATATATATTCTATCACCCAACACTTCATCTATTGTGCAATGAACCCAACCCTTCTTGTTTGGATTTCGGTAATCTCTACACAATACTCTATCCCCTTCTTTGAATACTTCCTCTCTGGTACCCTTAGTAACCACCATACCCGATTTATTTGTATCTTTCAACAAATCTAATCTAGTTCTAACTTTATTTTTAAAAATTAAACTAGTAGGTGTAAACCCTGTTGTCATGTGAACTGAATTTCTATAGTGGAAAAGGTACCTATTCATTAAAGTTTCAAAGCTTACATTGCTATTAGTTGGTGATTTTAATAATTTACCTAAGCCAAGTTTAAAGTTTTTCACAGCATTCTCAGCAAGTCCATTAGTAGCCGGATGAAATGGTGGAGATGTTAGAAATTTTACCCCATTCATTTGCAAGAAATTAATCAATTCTCTTGATTCAAACTGTCTTCCATTATCAGTTTCTACAATCTTAGGTAAACCGAAACGAGCAAAACACTCCCTAAACTTTTCAACGCATGTTTTAGCCTCCATATTCTTCATAACAAATGCTTCGACCCATTTAGAATACGCATCTACAATTATTAAAATCATTTTCCCCTTTATAGGACCTAAAAAATCTGCATCGACTCTTTCAAATGGGTAATTAGCTTTGTTCCCTAAAACGATTTTGCATTTCTTAGGCTCTGGTCTAGATTCAGAACAAACGCTACAACTTTTGACAAAGTTCTCAATATCCGAATCTAACCCAGGCCACCAAAAATAAGCCCTAGCATTACACTTCATTTTAACTATACCTTCATGAGTACTGTGAAGTTCATTAAGTAGCTGTTTTCTATACTTTGTTGGGATCACAACACGATAGCCCCACATTATTACACCCTTATCCACATTTAATTCATTTTTACGACTAAAATACTTTTTAATTTCACCATCAGTAACATTTTTAGGGAATCCATGCGTTATATAATTAAACAATTTTCCTAAAATTGGGTCTCTTCTAGTTTCAGATCGAACTTTAAACAAATCAATCGGAACATCATTTTCTATAAAATGGACATAATCATATTCTTCGGGTTCTACCAATTTGTTATCAAATACTGGGTATCTGGATAAAGCATCTGCCTGTGTGTTTAGGTTACCTTTTATATGTCGAAAAGTATAGTTAAACCCTGATAAAAATAGTGACCACCTTTGGAGCCGTCCTGCCACCATGGGTGGTAAAGTACGGTTTTCTCCAAATAAAGCTAATAGTGGTTTATGATCACTTACCAATTCAAATTTAGTCCCTACCAGATACTGATAAAGCTTTTGACATGCCCAATAAATGGCTAAAGCTTCCTTATGTATCATTGAATAATTTTTCTCCGCTGGACTAAAAACTCGGGATATAAAACAAATTGGTCTGTCAGATTTGTCGTCCAATACATGTGATAATACAGCCCCTATCCCATTTTGACTAGCATCACATGATAATCTTAAAGGTTTAGACCTATCAAAATGAATCAGAACTCGGTCTGAGGTTAGTTCTCTCTTAGCATTTTCAAAGGCTTGTTGACATTTGGTAGACCATTTGAAATCTACATCTTTTTGTAACAAATCATACAAAGGTTTCATTTTTGGTGATAAATCTGGAATAAATTTTGAATAATAATTAACCATCCCACAAAATATTCGAACATCATTAACATTACGTGGTTTAGGAAAATTCAAAATTGCTTTAACTTTAGTATTATCTTTTTGCAAACCATTTTTACTGATAGTGTGTCCTAGATATTTAATGCTGTCTTTGAAAAATTCACACTTCTTTAAATTAACACGAAACCCAGCAGTCTGTAATCTCTCCAAAACTGCTTTTAAATTCTTTAAATGCTCTTGTTCATTACTACCAGTGACCAAAATATCATCTAACAAATTAACCGTACCCCCAATTCCTTGTAAAGTTTTCTCAATTATTCTTTGGAAAATAGCACAAGCTGGCTTAGTTCCGAAAGGTAAGCGGTTTACTAAATAAATACCATAAGGTGTGCTCCATGCTAATAATTCTCTAGTTGAATCATCTAAGACTAACTGGTTATATGCATTAGATAAATCTAATTTACTAAAACTTTGTCCTCCCTGTAACGCTGAGAAAAGTTCCTCAATCCTAGGCAGAGGATGGTTATCATCCTTCAAATATTTATTCACCGTGATTTTATAATTTGCACAAACCCTAATGTCTTTACCATTAGGTTTCATAACAGGAACAAGAGGTGTGCCCCACTGAGAATTATCCACTTTTGTAATTACTCCCTTTTTTTCTAAGTTATCTAACTCTGACTTAACTTTGTCTTTAAAAGCAAAAGGAATTGGTCGTGGTTTATGGAAAATAGGCTTTATATTACCCTCAACTTGCAAATGTACTTTCTCTACTTTATAAGTACCCAATTCATCTTTAAATAACTCAGAGTATTCTGTTAATAAGGACTGTAAGTCTAAATTTCCTTCCGCTATAGAAACTCTGTTCACATTAGTGTTTCCTACTATAATATTTAATCCAAAATCATTTAAAACATTTCGTCCCAATAATAATTTTTCAGACTCTTTCACCACAATCATGTTAACTACTTTTGAAATCCCATTAAGATCCATAGTAACATTAATTTGCCCAACAGGTATTACAATATGTCCCCCATAAGATTTTAACTTAATCTTTGTATTTTCTAATCCTATATTTCTCAAATTTTTCTTATAAAATGAAAAGGGAATACACGAAACACCTGCCCCCGTATCCACTTCCATTTTAACTTCTTTTCCCTCTAATTTAACATTTAAAAATAAAGGATTTACATAAGAGATATCCATACTATACATATCTATATAATCAAAACCATCATCTACTGAATTTACAGTAACTTTAGATTTACATACCTTAGCTATGTGCCCTTTTCGATTACACGCGTTGCACTTAAAGTCTTTACATTTACACTTTTTAAAATCATGGTTAGTTTTACCACAGTGAAAGCACTTTAAATTATCGTCTCTTTTATGATTGACTTTCGAGGGAACTTTGGGGAACTTTTTGGTAGGCTGTGTCATCCTCTCTTTTGGAGATTTGCCTTGCAGTCTGTTTACTTCCTGCAGCCTAGCTTCTTGAAGAAGTACTTCCTTGCTTTGAGCAATGTCCAGCAAATTAGCCAATGTGGTGGTGAGTTTTTCTTCGCACAGTCGATCTAGAATACGCCCAGGTTTCATTCCGGTCACAAATTTGTCACGGACTCTGTCTTCCAGGCTAGCTCCAAACTCACATTCTGCCGCTTGCGTCCTTACTTTCACGTACCACTCTCGCACAGATTCTTGAGACTGCTTTAATGAGTCAAATATGATTCTTTTGCGGTACACCGAAACAGCAGGTTGAAATTGTTCGGTTAAAAGTTTTTTTAAATCAGCAAATGTTTTTAACGATGGTGTAACAGGATGGCACAAATTTTTCAGAATCTTGTAAACAGCTTCGCTGACCGTCGTCAAAAGAACCGGCACTTTGCGTTCCTCTTCCACCCTGTTAGCCAAGAAATATTGCTCCAATCTTTCAATAAAAATATTCCAGTCATCATGTAAATTATACTGGTTGATGTTTGCAACAATGCCAGTATTTACTACAGTCACATTGGTTGGATCCTGTGCCATTATGAAACCACACAGTGATGAAAAATATCTCAAGTTGAGAATTAAAATATAATGAAATATCAGAACTTTTTCCGAAAAATAATGCTGTCCAATTAAAAATGTTGACTCGTCGCCACATTTGTAGTGTCTTTACTATACATAATTAAGTAATTCATACGAATCCATTAAGATAAATAAAATAGACACAAAAGTTGCGTATTCACAGCATCTTTATTACAATTTTAACAACCGTGGAAATTGCCAGATCCACATAACTAAGTTACATAAATAAATATTATATCAAGTTGAGTTGAACAATAAATATAAAACATATGGAGGTTGATATATGGAGTGAGAATACATTACATAAAGCATTATTTATTAAATATTTTATTTATAGCTGATAGTTTCTTTTATTAGTATTATTTATTTCTAAGTAGTTTACTGAATATTATTCAAATTTTAATTTAGATACTGCTAATTTGTTTGAAAAAAAAATACTCTCAATTTTAAAACATTGTGATTACTTATAAACCAAATTTGATTACATTCTGTTCAGTTGAAATATATATTTTTCTTTTAATAATTGATTGCTTAGTTAAGTATATAAAATTTATCAAAACTTACGTTAAAGAACACATAAACATAAGAGACTAATATTGAATTCAAAAACAAGCAATATAAATGAGTTTTTGTTGTTACCAGTTTGTTTTGTAAATTCTTTCGAAATTTATTTGTGACGTGAGTTTTATGTATTTTGTAAAGTGATGATTGACATACAGTAGTTATCGATTGGTTACGTCATTGAAAATGGGTGTAGTTGAAATTTGTTTTTGTGTATTTTGCATACACTACGGCTTTTTTTTAGGAATAGGTGTATTTTTCAAGTAAGCTTATTTAGGCAAATTTAATATATGATTTGTGGAGTGAGCAGTTCTGTTTTGGGGGAGCATTTTTTGTTAATTAGAAGATGGGGAGGGTGAGAGAAAGGATTTTTGTGATAATTGTATGTCACTAAGTTACAAGCATGAGGATGATATACAATATAAATCTGGTCCCTCATATATATATATATATATATATATATATATATATATATATATATATATAAATAACTGTGAGAAATAAATGGAAGTGAATTTTCATTGATTTTATTTCAAAAGTATAGTATTTTGTGCATTTTGGGAATTTGTGCACATGTAAGTTCATATACATAGTAAAAAATTTTTTAAAAAGGAAAATTTTGTAAAAATAATAATAATGAAAAATTTGTTAAAAATATAGAAATTAGGAGCAAAAAATTTATAAGTAATAATATTAATAATAATATTTAAAAAAATACAAAAGCAAGGCAAAAAAATTGTAAATCTTAAAGATCTAAAAATCTGGGGCAAAAATTTGCAAAAATCATAATTATGCTTAAAAAAAAATACTAACCGACTTCAAAAAAGAATCAAGCTTGGCGACAACTTGGCGCTAATGCATATGAATGCATAGTTTTAATATGCTTATGATTTGAAAACGGTTGCAACAATGAAAGATTATTTCCGACAAATCATTATCTCTTTTTATCAAAACCATATTTTTTTATTTAAAAAAATTCTTATCATCAGATTTTAATGAAATTAAAATGGGACCACATAGGTATCTTATATTTTCAAACAAAAAAAAGAATTATTAAAATCGATTCATATTTTAAAAATTTCTGAGTGAACAAGGAATACATACAGGTCGAAATCATAACCTCTTCCTTAGAAGTCGGTTAATAAAAGCATGAAAAATGAACGCTTCTGATTGGTCCATTGCTTCAAAAGGAATTTGAAATTTAAAGTTTTATTTTTAAAAAAGTTCTAATGATCAGATTTCTATGAAATTCGAATGGGACCACATGGGCCCCATACGCTTTCAAACAAAAAAAGAATGATCAAAATCGATTCATATTTGCAAAAGTTATGCGTGAACAACAAATACATACAGGTTGAAATCATAACCTCCTCTTTGAAGTCGGTTAATAAAATCCAGAGTTGAATATTTCTAAAAATCTAAACTGAAAAAATTGTAAACATCTGAAATTAAAAATATAAAAATTCAGAGGGAAAAATTTGTAAAAGCGTATAATTCTTAAATGAAAAATTTATAAAAATCTGGAACGAAAAATTTGAAAAAGATTTAAAAACATTGAGCAAAAAAGTTTGTAAAAATCAAAAAATCAGGAGAAAAAAAAATTAAACTCGGCATTTGGGACATCTGACAGACACATGAAATGCCATGCTTCATGAATTCTGTGGCAGCGAGCCTGTACATATTTTAATGCCAGTAATGACATTAAAAAAAATTATAGTGATAATATTAACTTTTTTAGGTGCGTTCGTAATTATGTAAATATACGTAGCACCTATTGTTGTCGCTCAGTCCGTCCATCTGTCTGCCCGCATATAACAAAGCAAAAACTACACAACCGAATTGTTTGAAATTTAAAATACATAATAATAACATAATTTTGTTGAGTCATTTCAAATTTTATGAAAATTGGATGGATAGATTAATTACAGGGACAATCAAAAGAATTCCATTACATTACGGTCAATGGGGAAAAAAGTTTCAAATGCATTTTAATCGTTTGAAATTTCATCAAGTCATTTCAAATATTACGACAATTGGATGTATAGATCAATTACAGGGACAATCAAAAGGATTCCGTTACATTACGGTCAATGGGGAAAAAAGTTTCAAATGCATTTTAATCGTTTGAAATTTAAAATACATAATTATAACATAATTTTGTAGAGTCATTTCAAATTTTATGAAAATCGGATGGATAGATCAATTACAGGGACATTCAAAAGGATTCCGTTGCATTACGGTCAATAGGGAAAAAAGTTTTAAATGCATTTTAATCATTTGAAATTTAAAACATATAATTATTGCGTAATTTTGTCAAGCCATTTCAAATGTTATGAAAATTGGATGCATAGATGAATTACAGGGACAATCAAAAGGATTCCATTACATTACGGTCAATGGGGAAAAAGTTTTAAATGCATTTTAATGATGTTACATTCATTCGAACATTATAGAATTGGCATGAATCTATGAAATATATACTAAAATATGCATTCTGTACAATCTGTGATGCAAAGAATTTTTATTATTAAATTACAGGGCCACACAAAAGTATTCCACTATATAATGCTATACGGGGAAACATGGTTTGGTACGTGTTTTAATTATATTCAACTATTTCACATTTTATGAATAAGATATACGTTGCTGAGTTGTAATAAAAATTACTTCCTGCATATTTACAGAAACGTAAAGATTTCGACTACTATACTGTATCCGGAGTACGCTCTACTATATTAGCAAGATCTGAATATTTTTAAAACTTCGTTATCGTACGAACGCACCTCATTTGCTACGTTCACGTGCAATTTCCAACTTGTTTTTATTTGCTTGATTGATACTCATGTTTTAAGATGCAAAAGTCAAAGTATTGACAACACATGGAGAAAGCAAGTAAAAAAAATAAGAATAGTAGTTTTATTAGTTTAAAATTAATAAAATGATGCAAAAATTCATCATCATCAGGAATGTAATAAGATAATGATAACTGATAAGATAGTAAAACAAAAGGACAACATACAGGAACTTTTTTCTAAAACGAAAAACCATCATTTTATTTTGCAGCAAAGAGAATCTTTGCATAATCTTCCTGTTTCATACCTAAAAATATAACATTTCATTTTTGTAATCAGCCATAAGTTAAATATTTTATACAATAAATTTCATTATGCTTTATTAAGAAATATGTTATTGAAATATCCTACTTTTTCTAGTATATAATAATTTTTAAATTACTTTTTATTGGGATAGCAGAGAATTCATACACTGAATCTAAAGCCAGCATATCACATTCAGCATTTTAACCCAAGTCAAATTGAGATGACACTGAATTTCAAATGGACTAAAAACATGAGTAAACTTGTTATATTTTTAAAAAATGTAAATAGTATATATTTTGAAAGAAAAGAAATATCTTATCATTTATAGAGATAAGCATACACTCAAAGAAACTCTATCAATTTTTTAATATATTGACACAGACTAAAATATGTAATAAGTTTCAATAAACATCTTAACCCTTTCCGGCGCACTACTCTTTAAAGTTGGAATTTAAAGAAAAAAATAATTAGGCAATCTATTTAGGCCTAGAGGAGTACACATGTATTGTTTTGTAAAGAACACACCTCATTTGCTACGCTTCACGTACAATTTCCAACTTGTTTTTTATTTTAACTGCATTGTTATTGTTATGTAATAATAATACTATTAATAACCGTGGATATAACATTTGTATATTCATTGATACAATATATTTATATGTATTGCATTATACAGTCAAAGATCTATAATCCGTACAAGTTGGGGTGAAAGGTTGTGCAGATTATGGAATATTGTGGATTATATGTCATTTTATTTTTCCTAGATAGCATTTTAGTCCTATAATCAGTATAATATGAAAAGATAAACAGAATAATAAATTGATTATTAGATTTCATGGCTCAAAAAATGTCTTTTTAAAGTTATTTTATTAAAAAATTAATATATATGTGCATTTAAATAAAAATAATAATGTATGTTCTGTTTATTTTACAAATAAAATAATTTTATAAAATATTTTTAAAATAATAATGTATGTACAGTTTATTTTACTGTTAATTAAATAAAAGAGTTAAATTTTAAAAAATGTAGATGTTTTATTATGATTTTTTTTTCAATTATTTTATTATTTGTTTTAAAAAATCATTTTTGTATCACAAATTTATAAATTTTTTAAAGTGTTTATTTCATTGTTTACATTCGTAAAGTAACACGTATTATAGAAAATTGCAGAATATTGGTGTACAGAATATCGATCTTTGACTGTACTTATAATCATTCTGAAGGGCAAATCAATCTGTAATTAAAAAAAAAAAAAAAAAAAAAAACTTTGTGTTTTTTTATTGTTTTTTATGGTGTTGTATATTCATATTTAATAAATGTACGATAAATGACTGGTTTTATTATTTTAGTTTGCTTTTATATTGTTTCCAATTTTTAATAATATTTTGTATTTATTAAAGGTACTTGTTTGGAAATTTATAACAAATTGGCAAAATACAGTCATTTTTGATAACTTACCATATCTGAATTTGTAGTGTAGGTTAGTACAACTAAAAATTCTTATTATATGAGGTTAGCAGAGCATTTCTCAACCCTCTGTTATATCATAGTAAAATTATTGTTCCTATGAGTTTTAATCTGTTAAAAGTTGTATAAAAATAAAGTATTGTAGACTTTCTCAAATATGCAACCCTGAAATCCTTATATCATCACAAATACAGAAGACTCCCTCAAATCTGCACATAATTTACAAATGTAAACAATGAAACATTCAGCTCAGATATAAGGAAAGAAATTGACTTTTGCTAGTTTTATATCAATTTCATATATATTTTAATTTCCAATTTATGTTAATATGACTAAATTAATGTTTTTTAATAAAGGAAGAATAAAAATATCAAGTACTCCTGATATCACTGGAAATCACAATCTTCATATCAAATACTTTTTTGTATTAATAAGCTTTTTCGGTTATTGAGTCTTGCTAAACTTGAAATAAAACTTCCTTATTTTATGATTTTGATGTGAATTAGTAACATATTTTTATAAGGCAAGTTTCATTCAATAATATAGGAAAAATTCATTTCATTTTTATAATGAATATTTAATCATACATTATTGATTATTAAACTTGATCTTGGTTATTTTTTTTTTAATTGTGTTAAAAAAATATCTAAATTTTTATTATTTTAATTTATCATTTATTCTAATGTTTTATTATACTGTAAGCATTGATTATAGTTTCACTTGCAATGTTTAATAAATGTAAACAAAGCAATGACCAGAGATTTGCAAAATTGAAAAATCCACACAACCTCTGTTCCCAAGCTGTGCAGATTTGAGGGAGTCTACTGAATATGCGATGAAATTTTCAGTTCACATGTAAGATGGCAAAATTGTACTTTTATATTATTCCATATGTAAGTATGTAAATCTCAATAGTATGACCGAACTTACAGTTTTTCAAGAAGGAAGAATAGATTTATTTCTGAGAAAAATCAACATATTGCTGATATCACTGGTCATCACATTTTTTTTTTTTTTACTAAGTACATTTATGTATTAATCGAGCTTGTTTGGATATTAAGTCTGGCTAAACCTGAAATAAAACTTTCTTTGTGATTTTGATCTGAATTAATAATTACCTTCAAGGGCCAAGTTCCATTCAATAATTCAAGAAAAATGTATCTACATTTTTTATTATGCATATTTAATTATAAATTCTTAGTTATTCTTGACTTTTATTTTTAATAATTTAATCACTTTTAAAAATATCTGATTTTTTATTGTTTTAGTTTATTACTTTACTGAATTATTTCAATACTTTACTATATTGCAAGCATTCATTAAAGCAATCCACAAAAACTCAGTTCCTGAGCTGTGCAGATTTGAGGGAGTGTATAGCATTTATTTATTGGTAATGATACTTCAGAATTAGTTAGAATAACTTTTTTAGTTACTTCTAGGTTATCCCGTCGACCAAAAAATGATCGCCAAACTTTAAGATTAAATGCTAATAATGGATGATCGTGAATCTCACATTCAATGACATTAAATGCATTTCACGTGTTTAAAATGTCATTAAGTGATTTTTATTTTGACTTTTTATTAATATTTCTATTAATATTCTACTAAATATTTGTTTTTTCATTATTTAAAATAAAAATTATGTCAACATGTACAATTTGGCTATTAGTTTGGTGATTTGTGTAATTTGGCGAAATGGGTTGATGGGATAACCTAGAAGTATCTTTTTTTATTGTCATGATATTATCTCAATTAAGGATGTTTTCAACTGCACCACTCAACAAGCACAAAATGTTTTGACACATTTACAAATTCATTTTTTAACAAAAGGTGTATTAATTAAAAGACCTGGCTATGGATGCAATTTGGAATCTAATTCTATTTACCATTTTGTGATCAATAAATTATCTATTGCGTTATAGAGGAAATTGATCATGTTTTCTATCCCAGTATGACTATTTTTTCTGCTTTTGTCAGAAAATTCGATTCAAAACTCCAACTTTGACAGTGTTTCTTAAAACGTTTATTGTGTTTGCAAAAAACAGAAAACTGAGTGTGATTAGATACTTTCTGAACAACATCACTTGCTAATTTCATCCATTTCTGAATAAAAATAAATTTAAAACTTTTGTCTTAAAGTTGTCCTTTTTGATTTAAGATAGCCTTTTACAGCCTTAACATAATATCTAGAAGAAACACCATATGATGTTGGCATTTCTTTTGGCCTAGATTTTGTACAATATTTCCAGTAATTTTGTTTAATTTCATTTTTGAATAGGAAGTAATGCTACTGAGGTTATTTTAAATACATTAATGAAATTCCTCTTACATTTATCAATTTGATTCGTCTTCGAGTTTATAACATTCGAATAATTTTTGCCGATTTGCATTTTAGAAAATTAACTCCTGAGAATGATTTTAAAGAGAAATCGAAACATCAGGTATAATTTTAAAAAATGAATGGGATACTGATTTTGTTAGGTATTCTGAAGCTTTTTTACCTGCGGGATATAGATATTTGGTTTTAAACTATTGTATATATATATATATGTATATTAATATAATGCTATCTCAGAGCAATAAATTACAAACATATTTCACATGTTATTAAAGGATTTTAAATGTACTGAAATATAATTTATAAAAATATATTTATTTGATTATCGAGGATAGTAATTAAAATTTTACAGGAGGGGAGTTTCTTTCTGAATGTATATAAGTGGAGGAAATTCTAACTGTTTGGAAGAGATAAAATATCTTTAAATCTGCAATTTTTAGCTCAACAGCTCTCATAATGATAAGGTGATAGTTATTGAGTTTATATTTGCATCGGATATATGGGCAATAATTTCTTTTGTGTGCTTCCTTCGGTTAGTTCCAAATATCATTGATTGGTGGCACAGCACCATCTTAATCTATGATATTGTTTAAAATAACCTTTTAATTTAAAAATGCTCATGATCATTTTCTTAGCATATTATAGCAAATGGAAAAGAAAGATTTGAATCTGCATGAGTGTATATTTGTATGGGCTAGTTTGAACATTCTAATACAGCACAAAGAAGTCAATTTTTGACATCACAAACTTAAAAGGAGCTGAAGAAACGATTAAGATATTTAAACTTATTGAATTGAAACTTATTGAACTAATTGAAACTTATTACACATTTTAGTCTGATTATTATCTGTGTCAATGTGTTAAAAAATGATAGAGTGTCCTGGAGTACATGCTTATATCAATAAATGATACAATATAGTTTTTTACTTTCAAAATATATATTTACATTTTAAAAAATATAAGAAGTTTACTCATGTCCATTTCAAATTCAGTGATACCTTTCAAATGTGACTTGGGTTAAAATGTTGGGTGTGCTATGCTGGCTTTAGATTCAGTGTATGACTTCTCTGCTATCCCAATAAGAAAGTGATTTAAAAATTATCATACACTAGAAAAAGTAGGATATTTTAATAACATATTTCTTGATAAAGCATAAGGAAATTTATTATATAAATCATTTAACTTTTGGCTGACTACAAAAATGAAATGTTATATTTTTAGGTGTGAAACAGGAAGATTGTGCAAATATCCTCTTTGCTGCAAGAATAAAAT